>WSXT02166865.1:8196-23760 GCA_011762715.2 Neuroterus valhalla | reverse complement strand
TATATATATAGTAGAAACCAAATTTCAAATCCTATCAATTTTTTTGGGGTTCGAAGGTTCAAATATCAAGCAATAAATTTAATCAAACATTTCCTTCAAGTCATAATTACATAAAAAAAGTTGCGAATGTTCAAAATCACTTATATTGCGTATTTGATTAATCGCTTTCACTCTCGAAATAAATCAGTTCTCTTACCTTATCAAAATACATATTTTGCCCATCCACTCAACACACTTTGAGAATTCGGATTCACTGATTGGAATCTGCTTTCTAATCCTAATCTCAAGCTTCAAAAGGAAGAATCATCCAAGATCTAAGACAAAGCTTTATCAAAGGAGGAGAAACTTTTAAACTTTCATCTTCAGTTAGCGAAATGACAGGCCTTAATTTGTCATTCTGATCATTCGGAAGAACGATTAAAATATACACTTGTATTACATACTTGCTGATTGCGTGGTTCGCCTAACGAGTTACGTTAACTCAACCAGATATAAATGTAAATTTTGTAAGCGAAGATACCAAGCATTCCTCTTACTTTGATTCTGGGACCAAAAGTATACCATTATGCCAAAATGAATGCCAATAAATCTTTGTTCCCAATCAATTCAAACATATTAATCTAACGCATTACGAAAGTCAGAGACCTTTCCGAAATAGACATTTAGATGTGAATATGGAAGTGCGGCATCGAACTGGAACGATCTTTTTTAACTTTTTGGAAGAACATTTAACCAGCGATGAATAAATTATTGGATTTCAAGCTGGAAGCTTATTTTAAGATTCACTTAAACTCTAAATCTTAGATCAAAACCCTGACTTCTAATCTGAAATTACGTGAAAGAAATCTCAGAATTCTTCAATATCGGAATAGACAAAATTTACCTGACCAAGCTATTTTTCCATGGAAGATGTCATCTTCTTGTCTAATGTGTCTGCTGCAGGAACTGAAGTTAATTTCGGGGGATTTCTTCTTTTTTTAGCCTTCGCATGGAAAATGAAATTGGGCAATATTTTGCAATGTTGACTAATTTTGTTAGACTCTTCTTTATTATCAAGAATCAAAAACACTATATACATGTGCAAATGAAGCATGGTAAATCACAAAAAAAAATTCATGAAATCAATTTATTTTGACAAAAATATACTTTTTCTGCGCATCAAAAAATTTGTTATAGTTTTGATTGAAACTTGTTCGCGATAGTAAGTTTAAGATGCAACTATATTATAAATATAAATAAATAATATAAAAATGCGAATCGATGCATTAAAAAAAATCCCGAATTTTTGTCATTTTCCAAATTTGATTCTAAAAAAAACATACATTTTGAAGTCTTGCAAATTAAAAAAAAATTTATCTTTTGGGATTGGAGAGGAGTAACTTTTAAATTACATAAGATTATAGACAAGTGCGATTTAAAATTAAAACTTTTACTTTTTTTTCAAATTTTAAATTTCTCATGAAAAGTGGAAACTTTATTCTTAGCTTTCAGGATTAAAACTGGATCATTTCGGATGATTTATTCTTTTATTTTCTTATTTTTAACCTTATAAGGGATATAATTCAAATTTTAGCTCCAATTCGAAAAAGTTTAATTTGTAAGCCCTCAAAGTTTAGGTTTGATAAGTTGAAGCATTCTTATCGTCAACAATCTGCAATTGAACCAAGTTCAAGTCAATAATTTTTAATATAATTCACACTCTTGAATATTGGAATTCAAAAAGTCAGGATAGAAACATCAAAAATGCAATAATTGAAAATCTAACGATTTTCAAGTTATTCAGGGAATCATCTAATTTTCATGTTTCATGCACGACTTTCAAATCAAATGTTATAAAATTTTAAATTGAAATATTTTAGATTGGCAAATGAAAAGTTCTCAGGCAAATAAAATTTGCCAATTCTCACTGGAAAATGAAAAAGTTCTCCGACCGTTGAGATGAAACAATCACTTATTTTGAGCATTCCATTTTAAACATGAAAATAATTTCATTCGCAATCGCGAAGTTTCTGAAAATCCAAAGCGTTTAAAAAAGATTTTATTTCTGAGCGTTTTTGATCTGGGGTATTATGGACGCGAAAAAAAAATTCGGGAAAAATGTGCAATATGGGAAAATTTGCCATAAAAAAATTTCATGGCAAAAAATTTTACTACACCCTATACCCTACTCTATAATTTAATTTTAAATTTCGCATGAAAAGTGGAAACTTCATTCTTATCTTTCAGGATTAGAACTAGATTATTTCAGATAATTTTTTTTTTTCATTTTCAATTTTATACGGGAAACAATTCAAATCAAAAATCTCTTCTCAACCGAACTTTTTTTTCTACTACCTCTAAACATTTTTTCTCGAATGATATACGATCCAAATGCATCGTCGCTTTGTCAGATGGAACAATAACGATTAGGTTTTTGAACCATTAAAATTAATTAATTACTTATTCTGAGAATTTTATTATTTGAAAAAAATGCATTTCCTGCATTCCCGATGCGAAATTCCTAATATCCCTAATATTAATATCTTTTAATATTTGAAAAATTTCAATTTTCAACCAAGCGATTCAATGATGACTTATTCTGGGCAGCAAAAGCAGGTTTCTTCAGCAGGAACAAATCTTCGCAAATGATATAAAAATTCAATTCATTGATGCTTATTCACTTGGAAACAAAAATACTTTCAACTTGAAATATTTGTATCGCTAACAATAAATAAATTTATTCATATAAAAGATCAAATAAAATATATCTCTAATATTTATATCTCCTAATCTTTGAAAAATTTCAATTTTCAACCAAGCGATTTAATTATGACTTATTCTGGGCAGCAAAAGCAAGTTTCGGGGAGAACTCGGAATATAGAAAAATAGCCTATTCGAAAAATATTGTTTTCAAAAAAACTTGTTTCCTTATCGCTTCTGAACAAATGTTTGAAAATGACATAAAAATTCAATTCATTGATGCTTATTCATTCGGAAACAAAAATATTTTCAACTTGAAATATTTGCATCCCTAAGAATAAATAAATTTATCCAAATATTCTTGTATATAAAAAATCAAAATCTAATATTCTAACTTTGTAAAATTACAAAAAAAAACGCTTCCAAATTGACAGATAGAACAGAAAGAGTTGAACCATTGAAACTAAAAGTAAATTTTTTCCAAAAATTTCAATACTCAAAGAAAAAAGGTAATTATTTCCTGTACTTGCAAATTTTGACATTTCAAAGAATTTGAAACTTCAAATTTTAAATTAGGCGCTCCAATTCACTAATTATTGTCATAAACGAAAGGTTCCGGGGAAAATTTGGAATATGAAAAAATGTACGATCAAAAAATTTTGTTTTCTACCGAACTTTTTTTCTTATCGCTTCTGATCAAATTTTTGAAAATGATATACAAATTCAATTAATTGATGCTCATTTACATGAAAACAAGAATCGTTACAATTTAAAGTAATTTTATCCTTAAAAATAAATAAATTCATTCGAAATCGAAAAATGTAATTATTTCCTGTATTTGCAAAGCGCAATTTTCAATATTTCAAAGAATTTAAAAATTTCAATTTTAAACTAAGCTCTTCAAGTTTACTTATTATCGGCATAAACGAAAAGTTCCGGTGGAAATTATAAATATCAAGAAAGGTTTAATCAAAAAATTTTGTTATCAACTAAACTTTTTATCCTATCGTTCTTCAACAAATTTTTGGGACCATTTAAATTTTTTATGGATTGTAGAGCTTATTTCCTCGGGGGATAAAATCTCTACAACTCGAACTCATTTTATTCTAAACAATAAATAAATTATTATCGGATGAAAATTTGCTTACAAAATGTTCAGTTTGAACAATCGAAAATCAAGATTATTAAATTATTTTATTTCAAACTATTGAGAATCAATAATTTTAGATCCAAATCTTACCAAAAAAATTTTAATGGAAAGTAATCCAAGTTCAGTCATTTTCAAACAAAAAAGTTGCGAATTGATCATTCATTATTGGAAAGCTTAAGAAATTCGAATAATTGAAAATTGATTGAATTCTTGAATCTGATCAATTCACAGTTCAAAGTTCGGTATTGCACAATTTCATATTTAAATCGATTGAAATTCAATCTTTCTTTAATGAGCATCAAAACTCTCCCCATATATAATTGAATAAGTTTGGATAAAGAAATATCAAAATTGAACATTTTCAATTTTACTTTAATTATTTGAAAGCTTTTAATCATTCTATAAAAAGAAATGAAACTCTCCTCATTTGTAATTGAATTAGTTTGAATAAAGAAATATTAAAATTGAACATTTTCATATTGATTTCAATTATTTGAAAGCTTATTTCTTTTAATTATTTTAAAGTAAGAATCCAATGGTAAATGAAAATTCAATTGTAAATTGAATTCAATTCGGAATATTTATTTCCAAAGTTCGAATGAAGTCAAGTCGTAGAGAATATTTCCCTCTATATAATAAGCTCTCATTTATTATTATCCGTAACTTTTTTGGTCTTTGGTGAAAATTGACAACAAACATTTTTTTCTTGTCCAGCTGCCTATGATATCTCCAGTCTACAGATTTTGAAATTCAAGCGTTTAGGTTTCTATAATTTTGATTTTTAACTTCGGAAATAAATAACGATAGGAAAAACTGTATTTCCAATCAATTTTTACCTTACAATATTGAATTGATTCCCAGTCGGCACGAATGTCCAAAGACGTTTTTAGAACGTTCTGAAAACTCCTATAGGTGAGGCAAAATAACGGCCTAAAAACATACAATTTTCCAAAGAGAAGTTTTTAGGACGTATTTGGAACATTATACATTTTCGGGACGTTTTCCCTCCTGACTTAGGACGTTGTTTTGGACATTCTCAAAACGTCTTTCAAACTTAACGTCCAAAAAACGTTTTGAGGACGTTCTAGAAACGTCTTTAAATTTCTTTCCCACAGGGTTCTCAATAGAAAACTATTCTTCTTTTTATCTCTCTTCGTACGAAAAGTTTTATTGACTTAGACATCAACCAAAGAAACATAAGGGTGACATACCTCTGACAGAAATTTGGAAAAGTCGATCGAATGAATAAATCCGAAATAAGACTGACAATAAATACAAGTTTCGCGAAAAGAAATGGAAAGCGTAAAATTCCATTGACCCGAATGTCCCAGAAAAAAGGGAAAGAGATTATGTCGTTACATTGGGCGTAGTTGATTGCATGCATCGATTATCATGTTAAGACGAAAAGCATCATAATCGGTCCATTTCATTGAAATTCATAACCTGTCATATAATGATCTCACTTTCTCATAATCATAAATTAATTATTATTTTTGAATTTCTGTTCAGGTCTGCCTCCTGGGCACGACACTTGCAGTGCCAATCAACACAAGACAGAGAAGGGACATCCTACCTGGGGATCCACGATATGGTACTGATTACCATCGTCAGCATCACCATCATACTGGAAACGAGGTCGAAGTAACCAAATCACTTGGTGGATATGCTGGAACTTACACTGAACAACTCCCACATCAGCAGTATGGTCCACCTTTCTACCAACCTAGCCAGCCACTCAAGGATTACACGCCAGTCGTTGAGGACGTTAAGAAATCAGTAGAGCAGACCACTTTTGTTCAGGTCAGTTATCAGTAAACACATTTATCAGTAAACACAAGTTTTTTCAAACTGAGTTCTATTGAAAGTAAAAATTCCAATGTAAATTTTTCAAGACGTTTTTCCTCGTGAGATTTTAGGATAATTTAATTATTAATTATTCAAGGTGAACCAGTACTGAAAATGGAATGTAGTTAATAAATCGCTACGAGAGTAGATTGGTAACCTTTATATTTCCGTATAAATCTATGAATATCTTTGTATGAATCTAGAAATAGATTTACTTTGAGTACTTCATTATACAAAGCAACATAAAATTATTCAAATTTTATTCATCGATCGTATTTTTGATCACGATCAAATTATTATCAGTATCACTATTATCAGTGCATCATAGGAGATTGCTTCATGTTAAGTGCTATAGATTATAAAATTCCAATTAACGATTCTAAACATAAAATGTTAATTTATTTATCAATGATACGGCGCGGCTTCGCCTTCAAAAATCATTAAGATTCCGGGTTGGATAATGGATAGACCAAGAATTCATCTTTTTCTAATCATTCAAGGATGAAAATAGCTTTATCCCAATGAAATAGGAAACCTTTACTTTATCAGATTTGATTTTAAATAATACCAATGTCATATTTCCAATAAAACAAGATTCTACATTGCGACGCCTCCTAGCAATAGAGTACTATCTCGGTGCCCAGAGCAAGAAAGTACTATCTCATCGTGAAGTGCAATAAAGAACTATCTTGCCCGTCAAACTTATAATTTTAGGTTATTTTTTCGAATAGTTTATGGCTTATTGACGCCCTACGATAAACAATTCGAGGACGATGATGAACAGGTCTTGGTAGTTGCAATATCAAATTCATGAACCGTAGTTATAAAAATATATCAAGAGACAATAGATTAGAATTTTTAAATTGGACACATATCAGTATATTCACTTAAAATTTTTATTAATTTATTTTTAACAAAGTCATAGTATAAGGCTGAATCCTATGAACGTAATAACAATTATTATTTTCTAATATCTGTACCATAAATATACAATAATTATAGGAAACTTTAACAATAATCTTCTCCTTCATCACCGGAGTATTCGGGTTCATTTTTTTTGCTCAATTTCACCCTAAACGATTTCTAGAAGTCGTCATACGCGGGAAGTAAGTTGTAGGCTTTCCTAAGATTGTACTTTTTTCCAGAATAAAACAAATTCCAACTCAACCGTTGATTTATCAAGCCAAAAAATTTTTTTTCCACATACAGTACAATTTATAGCCCGAAGATTTGAACTTTGAAAAAAAATGTTCAATTTTGGAGCCAAAAAGACGAATTTTCTCCGAATCAGGAAAAATTATAATTACCAACCAAGTTGTTGGATTTCCACATAAAATAGTAGAATTTTGAACCTAAAACGATGCATTCTTTTTAATAGTTCGATTTTCAAATAAAAAGGATGAGTTTTCTCCAAAATTTTGCAATTTTTATCCAAAATGATATATTTTTGACCAAAAAAATTTAATCCTCCACAATGCTGAACAAAAGAGTTAACTTTTTTGCCACATTATTAATTTTTCAATAGAAATGTTAAATTCCCAACAGAAAAAAGTGAATTCTAAATGAATAATTAAATAGTTTATATTTAAACTAAAGATAATTCCAATATTGGACAGTATAGTATGATTTTCAACCATTTTCGAGTTACAGGACGAATTTTCTACAAAAACTTCAACTTTCAAAATAGTACATGGCTTTGGATACAAATAGTTCAATTTTCGAATTCAAATGTTCTATTATCATCCAAAAATAGAAAAATTACATTTTTAGGTTGGAGAGGGTTGTTCAAAAAAATATCAGAATTTAATATTGAATAATTCCAAATTAAATCCTCAAGTCCAAAAATTGAATTTATAAACGAAGTAGTTTAACTTTATACCAAGCAAATTCAATTTCCGCTCAAAAATTAGCTCATGGAAGAGAAAGTTCAACTTCCTTGTTGAATTTTGAAGCCAAAAAGACGAATTTTCTACGAAATAGTTCAATTTTCAACCCGGAAATTTAAATTTTCTATGAAGGAAGATGTCTCAGTCAAGTAGAAAAAAAGGTCACCAAATTGTTGAATTTTGGAGTCAAAAATACTTACTTTATAAAAAGCAGTAGAATTTAGAACCCGAGAATATTTATTCTCAAAAAAAAAAAAAAAAATTACTAACTTTCAACCAAGTTGTGGAGTGAAATTTTGACCAATAAAGATGACTTATTTTTTACCAAAAAAAGATTATTTTTCACAAAAAAATCGTTTCTTGTAGGGGCGGCAATAAGCCATAAACTATTCGAAAAAAAAATTCCATGAGTATAACTTGAAAGTATAAGTTTGAGGGGCGAGATAGTACTTTATTGCACTGGCCGCCAAGATAGTGCTTTCTTGCTCTAGCCGCCGAGATAGTACTTTCTTGAATTGGCCGCGAAGATAGTATCGTTTGGAATTGTCATTGAGATATAACTTTATTGCTCTGTCCGTTAAGATAGTACTCTATTGCTAGGAGGCGTCAATTGGTAAATTGAAATAAATGTTTTTCGGAAAATTTTAAAATATGCTTTCCAAATTGTCAACTCATTGATTGATCAACTTATATAATTAATATTAAATTTATTGCATGTATAATAATGAACAATGATTTTTTTATATTCATACAGACAGTCCAGCAAGTACCACAGGCTCAGAATGTTCAACAAAATGTTGAAATTCCAGCTGGTACCTATGGAGCTCCTCCTGTCCAGGTCAGTTACGAAAAACCCCATAAAATCTATTACTAACTTTCGTGCATTTATAAATTCATATATAAATCAGATTTTCCTTCGCTACGCGTAGGAACTCGTGAGGAGTAAAAATTGCCAAAATTAATATTGATCTTCCAACAAAAAATGAAACGATTCCTATCTTCCAAGATAATTATAATAAATATTTTTTATAGCAACCCGAAGTTATTCAAAATATCCAAGAAGTGAAGCAAACTGCTCCACTCAGCTCTTATGGAACACCCGTTCAGATTTTCAGAACTACGAGGTTGCAAATAAGAATTACAGTCTGAAAACAAAAAAGAGGCATTTTTTTGTTACGGAAAATTTGTCGTCCCGAATTGGAAACGACAAACCTATTTTCGCCATTTGGCTAGTCATCCCGGAAATAATATATTTAATATAACATATATTAATATATAATTATATATAATTTTACTCCTTTCTGATCGACAAAAATTAGAAAAACCACTGCTACTCTTTTTTATGCTCAGTATTTTTACCTTTGCTTCATTGTTTGCTTAATTACTGTTATTTTTCGGCGATAGAAAAACTCACAAAGGATCTCGCGCGCGTAGAAGTGGGGAGAGTCGGACCTTCTGATTGGTTGCCTTCTCCTCTCTTCCACTGGAATGCGGCAAAAATCCGTTGCGAGCTAAATTCTAGGAACTTTGTATTTCTGGGAATTCAGAACTAAAGCTTCATCCGAATTGGAATCTCGATGACTATTAATCTAATTTAAAACGCAGTTCTAAATTACGACTACCAAAAAACATTTTGGTCTCAATTATTCACAAGTACAAGAGGAATATGATCAATATAATTTCAAAATTAAATTCAGTTGACTGCAATAGTCGTTATACTATGGTATACAACAAAATAATGAATTCAATTTAGAATGCTTAAATTCCTAATACTTCAAGTGGAAATTCATTTAAATGAATTCATTCAATTTATTTAGTTTTATATCGAAAAAAAACTAATTCCCACGAAAAATGTCATGGTTGATAATTTAACAGAAAAAGATATTTATTTAGAATAAAAAATAGTTGGACTGAATCACAAAGACAGAATTTTCAACAAAACATTTAAAGCCTCATCCAAAATAAAATAATTAACAACCAAACAGTTGCATTTTAAGGCCACGAAGACAAATTTTCTACGGTACTGTTAAATTTTCAACCAAATTGTTCAATTTCCAACCACAAAAGAAGACTTTTTGAACCAGAGATAGAACCAAGTGATAGAATTTTTCACTAAAATAAAAAAATTTTCAACCCAAAAGGATGAATTTCTAACAGATCAATTCATTTGTAAACCAAAAAAAAGGAATTTTCGACAAAACTGTTGAACTTTTATTGAAATAGGTTAATTTTCAATCAAGGAGAGAAACTTTATGTTGACTTGTAGAGGAAAAAAGATTTCTCAGTCTAGAAAAAAAAAAAATTCTGCCCAACTTGTTTAATTTTCATACCAAAAGGGTGAATTTCTTACACAAAGTAGGTCAAACAGATACTATCCCTATTTTCAAGCCCCATATGAGGTGGGAGTCAACCCTGTGACTGATCATAGAAATAATGTAATCACACATTTTCCTCTTTCCACAAGTCTGATGGGGGCGGAAAGTCACCGCTGTGACTGGTCATAGAAATAATGTAGGCGACATCCCCTCCCTCTTTTCCCGACTCTCGTGGAGGCGGGAAGTCATTGCTGTGACTGGTCATAGAAATAATGTAGATGGAACCCCGTCCCCCTTTTTCCAAATCTCGTGGGGGCAGAAGTCACTGCTATGACTGGTCATAGAAATAATGTAGATCATACACCTCTCCTTTTGACCAAGTCTTGTGGGGGCGGGAAGTCATCAATGCGACTAGTCATAACAAATAATGTAGGCCGTCTCCTTCCCCCCTTTCCCAAGTCCGACGGGAACGGAAAGTCACCGCTCTGACTGGTCATAGAAATAATGCAGGTCACGTACCTTCCCCTTTTCCCAAGTCTTTTGGGGCAAAAAGTCATCGATGTGACTAGTCATGAAAAGAATGTAGGTCTTACACCTCCCCCCCTTTTCCCAAGTCTCGCGGGGGCAGCATTTCAATTTCATAAACCATAATTGCATTTTAAGACTTTTTTCCGGACGACTAGCCAATTTGTGAAAATAGACTAGTCTGCTCTTTTTTGTACGCTGAAAAGGGGTAAAATTCATAAAAATTATATTATTTTCGGGACGACTAGTCGAATCATGGTACTAGGCAAGTCCTCCCCAATTTCGGAACGACTAGCGAAAAGTGAAGATATGGCTAGTCGTCCCGAAATTCGGGACGAGTAGACGCAGCCTTTTTTTAATTAGAAAGATAACTAAAAAGACTACAAAATCAAAAAAGAATAAGGCTCTCTGGCGAAAAAACATATTGAAACTGAGTTTCCTTTCGACCAAATCAAACTCAATTATAAATTTATATGGACTAGAAATTTGATCTTCCCCTAATACTTGAACTAGGATAGGCCTCAACCATCTAACAAAGATTTTATTCAACTATCCATTTATCCATTCATCACAACTCTATTTTAAAACTATTGGCAATTTAGATTTACCGTACGCCATCTGGTGGTTTCAATATGGCTGCCAGGGGGTCACTTATATTGGCATATATATAGTTATAGTTCCAATGTTAAAAGTGACACCGTAGCCGCCATTGTCGCAGTGCCCTTCTGCCCGCGCTGGATGTTTTCATTACCAATAGTAACTCGAACACAATATTGAGATTCAGTAAATCATATAACTGTTCCACCTCTTTAGCAGGTTCAAACTGTTCAACAAATAGAACCCGTCCAAGAAGTTCAGCAGGCTGAACCTGTCCAAGAAGTTCAGCAAGTTGAACCTGTCCAAGAAATCCAGCAACTTGAACCAGTCCAACAAGTTCAGCAAGTTGAATCTGTCCAAAAAGTACAATATAATGAACCTGTTCAAACAGTCCAGCATGTCGAGGCGCTTCCAACCTTTGAACCTGTTCAACCTATCCAACCAGTTCAACAAGTTCAACCAGTTCAACCAGTTCAACAATTTCAACCTGTGCAAACAGTTCAACAAGTCCAACCTCAACCCTTCCAAACTTACGGACCACCCCAAGTCCAGGTAAATTACAATTATTGTTATAATCAAGATCTTTTATGGATCTCGACGCTTTGATTAAAATTGATGATTTTGATCTAAAAAGAAAACTCTTAACAGAAGTAAAATTTATATTATTATCATAGAGTCCCGTCCGTGTTCAGCAAACGGTTGTACAACCCGTCCAACAGGTTCAAGCAGTTAAACCAGTTCAACCAGTCCAACAAGTTCAGCCAGTCAAACAAGTTCAACCAGTCAAACAAGTTCAGCCAGTGAAACAAGTTCAGCCAGTGAAACAAGTTCAACCAGTCTTTCAAGTTCAACAACAAGTCCAACGTGTCCCAGAAGTTCAACCAGTCAAACAGGTCCAATATGTTCAACAGACTCCACCAGTGCGACCAGTTCAGGTTCAGAAGGTTCAGCAGGTTCAACAACCTCAAGTTTTCAACACCTATGGACCACCACAGGTTCAGGTAAATTATTCTAATGTTCTCAAATTTCTTATTCCAAGGAATTCATAATCCCAAAATTTTATTAGATTTCTATAAAACAGGTCAATAATTGAGAACAAATTTCTATTTTTATAATAGCAAGTCGTTAAAGTTCAGGAGAGACCTCAAGTTGTATCCGTTGCACCTGTAGTTCAACAAATTGAAGTTCTTTCCACTCCTGCACCTGTGATTCAGGAAACTGTTCATTTCCAGCAAACATTCCAGCCTCAACAAGTTAAGGTCCAACAGCCAGCAAGTCAAAGTATGTACTTTTTGTATTAAATCACATTTTGGGAAATATTTTTTCCATAACACGTGCAAAGGAAATTCGACTTCCACTGCCTCTTGAGCGATGCGAATATGGCGGATTACTGCGGAGATTTCTATTCGCCACTAGTGGCGAATAGAAATCAGCTGTAGCAGCGAAAGTAAATCAGCTTTGCAAGCAGAAGAAATTTGAGAGTATTTCTGTGTTGGTATCACTGAGTCGCGCGCATAATAGGCGTCAATATTGTCAACCCATTAACGTAATTATATATGTGATTGTCACATGTTGTCAACCATAACCTTAAAACTCTAATTTTCCTTATTTCGCTATCACTCAAGAGTAGTCGAAAGCCGAGTTTTTGATGCGCTTTTTATGAAAAATATCATACATGGCGAGTGGCGGATATTACTGACTCGTGTGGTGCTGCCCTCGCTTCGCTCGAGCCAGCAACTCCACACTCGTCAGTAATCTCAGCCATTCGCCATGTAATATACTATTCTCATACAGATGAAAAGCATATATACTATCAAATTTAAATTCGAAATCCATTTTAAGATACTACATAAGTCCTACAAAATCTTGCAATCCAAACAATACAAATATCATGAAAATAACATCCAGAGGCATGGAATATAAAACCTCCAAATTGTTGGAATTAAAAAAAATGTACATTTCGAAACTTTTTATTCAGAAAAGATGCAAACTTGGAGAATTTATTCTCGAAAATTGTCATTCCATCAACCTTGATGATATTCAAATTAACGTATGTAAATGAGTTACGAAATATCTTAGATCTTCAGTTTCGTTCATTGACCTTGACTTAAACGAATTGAGCAATGAAACACGAACATCCATCTCCAGTAACAAATCAAGTGGATTCTTGAAGATCAAGTCAAACGCTTGCTTTGGGAATGCAAAACATAAAAGCTATAAACGGAACTTGGATGTGTATCCAGAATTTCAAGGTGAACTATAATAAACTGAAGTTCACTAAGATGGATTTTGTTGAGCTCAAGTAAATTACACTAAACTCAAGTAAAGTGAATATTTTGATCGCACCATAGTAAACGAGTAGAACACTCATTTTGTTCGAATAGAATATGCCCTTAACAAAAAAAAAACACCTCTTTCCTGATATCAGATTCAAAATTCTATGCTTGATCATCCCTCAAATAATCTCTTCTCTTCTTTCCAGGCTTCAACACCGCTCCTTTGAACTACCAACCAGCATTTTCTGGATACGATTACCCAAATTCAGTTCTCCAGGTCCATCAGCTTCCAGCTCCAGTTCGACAAGTTCAATATCAGACTCCAGGCCCAGTTCAACAGGTTCAATATCAGGCTCCAACTCCAGTTCAGCAGGTTCAATATCAGGCTCCGACCCCAGTCCAGCAGGTTCAATATCAGGCTCCAGCTCCAGCTCGACAGGTTCAATATCAAACTCCCGTTCAGGTTCAACATGTTCAGCAGGTCCAGCAGTATAAACCTGTTCAGGTACATCATTTCCAACAGTTCAAGCAGTATAAACCTGTTCGGGTACATCAGTTCCAACAACAGTTCCAACAATCTTATCCTTCGTTTCAGGAGGTGAAGAATTACCAGGTTCCTCAGGTTCAGCAAGGATACTTGAGTCCTCAGGTTCAGCAAGGATACTTGACTCCCCAAGTCCAGCAAACCACATTTGTTCAACAGCCAGCTCCTCAGGAAACTGTCAGTTTTGAGGCTCCAGTTCAGTCTATCGAAGTTCCTTTCCCGTCGCAATTATTAGAACAACAAAATGATTTCCCTCAAATTCCACAGCTTCCTCAAGTTCCTCAGATTCCCAACATCCCATCATTTGGTGACTCTATTCAAATCGTGGATGTTGAGAAGAAGGTCCAGAACAAACCACCTCAAGGTCAGGGTTATGCTGAGAACGGTGGTTATTCCTATTAAGAAATTTGTTTATTTCGAAAGGACTTGACGCGAGAAATCTAAAAATAAACTGAAAGGATCTGACTTTTGTCGTGAAAGCAGTTGCCTTTGGTTAAAAAAACCAAACGAAGGAGAAACCAGGTGATAATTATAGAATAGGTTAAACGTTATAGATTAGGAAAATAGGCCGGATAGGAAGAAATCGAGTCAGATAAATGGAGAATTGTACGATTCCGTTTGAGAGAATATGTCTACGCTTCGACAATAGTACCCTAATTTATTTTCCGATTTCTAATACTCGTCTTTTTATTAAAGGCGCGTGAGATCGTAAGGAAATGACACATTTTTTGTACGTAAATAAAATCTTTTATCAAAAACCAATGTCTTTGCTTTCATGACGCACATGACTAAGAAAATCTACTTCTTGTCACATTTTTTTTTTTTTAATTCAACCGATTCCCATAAGAATAACACAGGCCGACAAAATTTGACGAAATTCCACGCCTATAGACCGGACCTGGTGTACCCGGAGGAACTTAATATGCTGAATCCGACTCTGAACTCAGAAATGCTCCATCATCCTAAGTTTCCGAGATATCCTTTGAAATTTAGAAAATCCAAGTTCCAGATGATACTGAGATACATGAGAAAAAATATCTGCGAGGCTCAACAATAAACTCCTACTTCATTTTCTGAATGTAAAGTCTATTTTGTCATGTGAAACGTCCGGATGGCACTTTACAAGTGTAGCATTCAAAAATTCAAAATCGTGGATACAGTTATCGTCTAATTATAAACAGCAAGCTATCAAATACCGCATAACATAATATAAAATATGGATCAAACTCACATTTAATGTGTGCTCGATCTAAAAATGCTTAAAGATAGGCTCTTTGGGAGAAAATAACCTCAAATACATATGATAAATATGTATCATTGGGATAATCAGACCTCACATGCCATACTGACAACAAAATATCCATGACAGGTTAATCCCAAATGCTACGGAAAGGTTGAACCAGGAACACAATAACCTGCAAGCTCTAATCCCCAGCAAGGTTAATCCGAAATCGCAATAACCTACAAGCCTTAAACCCAAGGAGGTTAACCCGATACCGCAGAAACCTGCAGACTTCAAACCTCAGGAAGGTTAACATGAGATCGCAATAGCCTGCAGGCCTCAAATATCATGAAAGTCAACCCGAGATCGCAATAACCTGCAAGCCTCAAACCTCAAGAAAGTTAACCCGAGATCGTAATAACCTGCAAGCCTTAAGCCCCAGGAGGTTAACCCGATACCGCAGAAACCTGCAGACCTCAAACCTCAGAAAGGTTACCATGAGATCGCAATAACCTGCAGGCCTCA
>WSXT02166854.1:0-23760 GCA_011762715.2 Neuroterus valhalla | reverse complement strand
GGTTGACCATTCGAGCCCCAGAAGATACGCAGAAGGGTCTGCGATTAGATTAAGAAGCTTATCATCAGTTAGAACCAGAACTGCAAAACGAAAATTCTGTCGATTAGGCAATCACATGATAATTTTTTTGTGAATAAAATCTACTTTTCAGCTCACTTGGAATGACTCATTTTTTTCTCTAGTAATGAATAAGACTTACAAATTTGCACAAAAAATCATTTGTTGATAAAGTCTTATGTACGGGGTGCGAAGGGATTGATTGTTGACATTGGGTTTGAACCAAGAAATCATTTTTGGTATTTTTGATTCAAATTTTATGAAGGGGGCTGCTTTTGGTACTTGAGGTTGTTGTTTGAAATTATTTTTGCGGATTTCAAGAGCCCAAGATTCTGGTCTAATTGGTTTTTTATTATTTTGTATTTTTGGAGGTGAAAGTGATAGATTTACGTAAAGTAGCACCTCCACATGAAAACAAATTTTTTGGAAAAAAAGTAGAAGACCCAGAAAGTTTATATAGGGCATAAAAAAATCTCAAAAATGACCGAAATTCTGAGCTATAAAGAATTTCGAAATTCGGTTCTAAGGTGCTAGAATAATAAACCGTCGAAAATATTGATTTGAAATGATAAATAGGTATAATTATTTCATCGAGCTGGACGTAAAAATTATTCATCCTCGTTCCATAAAGTAAATTCTATATATTTACAATATAGTTTAGGTACAGATATATTATTGATGAATGCAACCCTACCAGAAAATCTCGACGGAAATACAAAGAGAAAATCAAACTCATATAATTTCTCAAACATACGAAATAATAAATACACTGCAAACTCAATCTCATTCCACCTGAACTCGCACCTTCCTCGAAATGCGCTCGTGGACGAGACGGTACGGGGGGTTTGAAGAGGGGCGCTCTCCTCGCTTCATTCTCCGCCACTGCCGTGCATTGAAAGTGTGCAGTAGTACCCTAGCATAGATTTTCGCAACTGCGCTTCGGTTGGCGTCAGTTATTCGCGTGTAGCCGGCCCTGACTGTTTACGTTTCAGCTTGCTCGATCTCGTTCCAAAGCCGTCGATATCCAAGCTCGAAACCGGAATGAGATTGAGTTTGTAGTGCGCGCTGTTACTGCGGTTAGTGTCAAAAGCGCTCATGAGGAGCGTCCGCTAGAAGTCAGATCGCTGCATAGTGCATTCATGATATTCACGCTATAAGTTTACGCAACTTTTTTTTAAAAAAATCGAAAAATCGAATTTTTGCAAAGAAAACAAGGTAAAAAACTAGAAAGTTTAATTTTTTGGTCAAAATATGTAAGCTACGGGAAGATATAAATGAAAGACATTTGGGCACTGAACAAAAATTTACAAATTTGATAAAATTTACTTTTTGATAGGATAAGTATTTCTTGTTTTATTAGAAGAAAAACAATAATAAAGAGGAAAAACTTGAACTTTCGGACGATTGTTACAAGCTTGGGAAAACACAAATAGACACAAGCTCTTTACCAGGAAAATGTCTTTTAATGTGTGATCAATCTTTTTTGACCAGAATATGTATTTTTAATTTCAATCAGGGGAAATAACTCTAAAAATGGAATGATAAACTTCTTGAAAAAATGACGAAGGCTAAGACAGAAGATTGATAGAGAAAAGTTGTTCACCCGAAAAAGATTTATAAATTTGACATAATTTTCCGATTAGGCATGCAGTTTTTGTTTCAATTTTATAAAATAAAATAAAACATCCAACATTTGAATTTCTAGAAAAAAACACAAAATATGAAAAAAAAATTGGGCAACAAAACTTTTCTACCGTTTCTGATAAACTTTGGTCGAGTGCGCAGCATGAGACGAGAATGTATTCGTTGAAGCCGGACAAGCTTTCACAAAAGAGAATTAAAAATCATCAAATTAAAGTAGTCGACATCTTTCTATCGAGTTTAAAAAGCTCTGCTTATAAATATAGGGAAGTACAGAGACCAAGCGCGTAGCGCGAGGTAAATTTATAATCGAGCGCAGAACGCGAGGTAAATTTATCATCGAACGCGAAGCGCGAGATCCGACAGACGTGTGCCGCAGGCGTGCTCAAACTTGCGAGCGAAGCGAGCTGTGCGCAAAGCGCGCTATGAGAATGCGCCTGAACGACTACCGCGCCATCTGAAATCGGATCCTCAATCGACTGGCCTCTACACAAATGGCGATTATTCAGCAACAACTCACCTTAGAAATCGCCAAGTGAGTTTGCATTGAACGCGAGGGACTTAAACAATTGACACTGTCATTTTTTGGTAAGAATATTAGCTTGGGAGGGCTGTAAAACTATGATCGATTCAATGCCAAAAGAGCGCGTATTTAAAATATTTCTGCACTAATTTACCTCCAACTTTTTTTCTAATCAATATTTTTCCGAAAATAAAAGGGTAAAATGTTCCTAATGAAATTTACAATCAATTCTTTGATCGCGAATTCCGTAAATATTTCAGACAACAAGATATATCGATTCAAGAAATTAAATTGTTAATAACTCTAAAACTTATGGGTTTTGGGCCTCGAGACCTCGAAAAGTCGATTCCCCGCACCAAAAGACATAAAAATGAATGAAGTCTCCGACTGGATATAGAAGTGCATACGGCAACCCCCGCCAGCGCCTGGACTATAGAGTAAAACCGGGATGGCAAGCATGTTAGCCGCAGATATCTTGTTTAACGACGACAGGCTGGACGACCAAATCCGTCGGTGCAGGTGTCTGTATCTGCTTTGGTCAACCTCCTTTATCGATGTTTTATCCTGAATGCGGCTCTCAGGCATGCCCAGGTATTTGTAGGTCTCTCGAGCGCTAAGGTGTCTGATAGTTTTTCCGTCCTCAAGCTCGCAGGGGTGCATATAACAGCTTAGATACACTTCAAGCGTACTAGGAACTTTCAACTTCCTAGGGGGACTGAATGCGTTGGGGACTTTTGCACCGTTTTGAATATACTAATATCGTCACAGAGGAAGAAGCAGCGTCTCATGGACCGTAATAACATCCCAGATACAGTAATGACTTTATAGTGATAGTTTCAGCATCTTTGGGACAGCTTAAGTATCTTGAAAGTACCCCGAGTTACCGAACTTGATAGGAGAGGAGACATATTCCAAACTAGGGACATTTGTAACATGCTAAGGGCATGTATAACGTACCAGGGTCACTTAGATGTCCTAGGAACCTTTTAAAAGCAATAGATACAGTTGGAATGTCCTACAGGCCATTATAGCGTCATCGGGACGGTCCTAACATTTCAGAAGCAATCTTGGCCATCCAGGGATACTCAAAACATTCCAGAAATACTTATAGCGCAATGGGAACAATTGAAACGTCTTCGTGACCATATTAACGTTTTATAAGGAACTCTAATGACAACCTAAGGATAGTTGTGTTGTCCATAATGGAGCAATGACGTCGTGATGATGCTTCATGCCTATAGGCAACGAATAACGTCTTTGAAGGCAGTTTCAATAGTTGATAAACAATCAACTGTCAAAAACATTTCAAAGATAGTCATGATCTCCTTAGGATATTCTAATGCCCTAGAGACTCTTCAATGCACACGGGTGGCTTCTAACATTGTAGACACATCCATACCGTAACGATAGTCATAACGTTTGAGGAAGTTTGAGAAAGTCCTAGAAGAAGTCGTTACGTCTTGAGGAAACTCATACATGCTAGTAAAACTAAAAAAACCCTAGGTGAATGCATAACATCCTAAAAGCACTGGATGACTTAGGGCCTATGTTAAGTAAGTAGATCCTAGAGATGGTCGTTATGTTCCCGGAACCCCTAAGACATCAGAACATTGGGGCCAAAATGTCCACAACCGTTATTTAACCTACCCTATCATCAAGAATCACCCGAATAGTGCGAGGCTTCAACACTTAAAGCATATACAGAAGAGACTGCAGAACTTCGTGGTAATGTCAATATATTTTTGATTCCAGGATGAAAATTTTGCTGATTAGTGGAATTGGATCGCGATTATATGATGCCTTTTCAGAAATAACTACAACCCAGCCTGCCTCGCACTAACCTTATAGCATTTTTTCCTTAACTTTACAACACAACTCTGAACTTATAGAGGAAGCAGGTTAGGCATGTTAATGCGAATACCCTTTAGATATATCGATTCAAGGTACCGAAAATGTTTGGATTTCACTCTGACTCTTGTAGTAATGTCGCAGAGCGAGCTGTATCAGTTTTAAAACTGATGACGTCTTAAGGCTTCGTACACTTCAAACTTCTTAGGAACAGTTGCAATGTCCTAGAAGCACACATACATCCTAGAGACAATTGTTACTTCCTAGGAATATTTTTTATGCCCTAAGGACACCTCACACAGTAAATGGACATTCATGACGTCATACGGATTTTCAGAACTCTCCAAGGGGGTTTATTGACTGAGGGACACTTATACCAGTTCAGCGACACTTATAACGTAATTAAAAAATCGTCGCGTCTCCCGGACAATTATATTTTCGTGGAGACAGTTAAAACGTCATTGGAACAGTTGGAACGTCATAAAACTTCTTTAGGTTCAGAGGGCAGCAATGTCCGGGAGATATAGATGAATTTCTAGGGGTGTTTTTTACGTCCTAGGAATGCTTAAAAAGTGCTAAGCTCGAAGAACGTTTGAGGAACAGTTTTCACGTCCTAGGGAAAAGAAGAAGGTCCTAGAGATACATACATCGTCGTGAGGGCAGTCATTATTTCTCAAGGATACGTATGGGTTAACTCATAACGTCACAAGGGCAAGTAATGCCCTGAAGACCCAGTGATAATTATAACATTTGGAGGACGCTTGTAGCGCCCTTGAATTCCTCCAAATCAAATTGAACTTTCGAGCACGTAATCGTGACGTTTCCAAACACTTTTTTTAAGATTTAATGATCCAGTAAACCTTGAAATTTTAAACATTGACATAAAATTTCTACAACTTTGACCCAGATACTGTAACATGTATCTATCACGAATACTCTATCAGCTCTACGTTATAGATGCCCCATAATCGTGACTGATATCTTCCAAACGCAAATATTTTGAACGCATGTTTCACTTTGTTTTATGGATCAGAAGTTATCTTGTAATATAGAAAGGAAATATTCTTGTTTCTAAGAATTTTAAAGATTGAGAACAATTCAAGGAAACACGTATTTTTTGCGTTCTGGAGACGAAACTCACAATAGTACGAGCAATATTCTGATAAGTAGGACATATACCTTTACCATATTGCAGGAGAGGATTGTTTCCGCTGTGAAGGATCAAGTGCAATATTTCGGAATTTATCATGGCGGCGTCAAAAGAAGAAGCTGAAAATTTGGTGAAGCTCGCAGAGTCTTGTATCCTAGACGAAAAATTCGATGAAGCTGAAGCCTATATTCAACAAGCGTTCGAAGTGCACCCCTCTCCCGAAATCGAAGGTTGATGAAAATGTTTTTCTATACTGTCTCTCCCTCTCTCTCTCTCTCTCCCTATATTTCACATGTTTCCTATGTCAATTAAATTCATAGAGTTTAATTGTTTGAGATTTTTACAGAGGCACTTTCCTTGTTAAGGCAGCGGTCAGGAAGAAGTGAAACTGCAGAGCCTACACTCAGAAGAAGAAGAACTGAAAGTGGATATTCTACTGCATTTACCGAGGAACAAGTGCAATTTGTTGAGAGGTGATCAAATAATATAAAATTGAGCAAACGGTATAACAGAATCGATCTAGCTTCTGCATAACGTTCCATTTTCTTCTTTTCATAACATTTGCTTTTTCTCAGAATCAACAGTGCAAAAGATTATTATGAAATCTTAGCAGTTGGAAAGAAAGCAACTGAGACTGAATTGAAACAGGCCTTCAAATATAGGTGCTTGGAAGTACATCCTGATAAAAATAAGGCCCCTGGTGCTACCGAGGCATTTCAAGGTTATAACTCAAAAATTCTAGTTGAATAATTTCTTCTGAAAAAATATATCCTACTATCGCCTGCATGAAAATTCCGTCTTTCCTATGCCTGTGGAGTACAACGAAAACGGTTGATTGAAGCGCAATCGGATAGAAAACAACTGTTGAATATGCGCAGTTCTCATTCCGACGATTGGCATTCTCTGTTTGGGCGACTTCACTTGCAAACTTTGTTTTGTTTCCTCCTTATACCGTTTAAAATCCGCAGTTTGACTTTCGTAAAATCGACAAATCCCCGCATAAATTGGAGTTGTTTCAACTCCGTTTTTAAACGCACAATATATAATTTCATTATATCCTTCCTACAGCCGTCGGAACTGCATTCCGGATTTTAATTGATCCTGAAAAACGCCAGGAATATGACTCACTTGGTTTTAAAGAAACAGGAACGATGCTTGAAACAGGTAACTCAATTTTTCCCAAATCAACTGATTATTATCATTTAAGTCGATTCGATTAACTTAATTGCGTTGTTCACAGGCGAAATATTTGGACAAAACTTAGCCCTATTGGTTCTTGGCTTTATTGGAATAGCTGGAATTGGTGCGCTAGCTTGGCACGCAACGAAATCTTCACGAGCCTCTAAAAAAAAGTAGAATCCATCCCGCCGCTATTTTTAGATATAATTTTGGTGATAGAAAGCAAAGTTTAATTGAGTGTAACATATTCATTCAGAACTTCTAATAAATGTTAGGAAGAATTAAAAGAACGCCTAAAGAAGTCATCGTTTCTCTATTCAAGAAGTCAAAGCGAGGATTTCTTCTAGTCTATTCCACAAATCAAGTTATTATCAAATTAAATAAATTCTGATCTCACACACATTCCGAGTCATCTTTTTTATCAATTGTCTCTTCTAATTGTTTTCCTCTTGATTTCTAAAGTTCACTCCAATTTCATCTCCCATATATCTATCCGTGAAGAACTGCTTCCTTTTTTCACCCTATAGCCTCAAATCAATCACCATCCTTCTTTTTTGTTTTACCTCCTAAGATTTTCCCGCCTACTCTCCTCTCTTTCCCTTCCTTAGCTTTTCTTCAAATTTTCGTGCCCTCTTCTCTGCTCCAGTACTCAATTTATCCCTTCATGCTTCCTCACTCACCATACATGCAGGTGTACTCTAATCCAATCCTACCGGCCATCTTACATGTCGTTCCTGTAACCTTTCCATCTTTTTCCATTCCTCCTATCCCCATATTCGTGCTCCATATCCCTTCATCGACCATAATAGTGTATCAAACATCTACATTTTCCTTTCCCAATCTTTCTTGAACCTTAACTTTCCTATTCCCCATACCTGTTTCATTGCCCCTGTCGCTTTTTTTATTCTTCCTCTCATTTGTGTCTTATAGTTTCCATTCATTTGCAAGGTATATCCTTAATAATTAAACTCTTTTACTTCTTCTATCTTTTCTCCCTTCCATTTCTCAGTTCTATTTCTTCCTGTCTAAGTATTTTTCTAAATCTATAATTAAACCCGTCATTCCTACTTCATCCCCTGCCATCATATCTATAGCATCCCTGTACGCCACTGTTTATATCCTCTCTTTCCCCATCCCTACACTCATCCACCCTTCTCTTTTTGTTTTTTCCCTGAGTCAGAGCTTTAGATGTT
Organism: Neuroterus valhalla; assembly: GCA_011762715.2. NCBI lineage: Eukaryota > Metazoa > Arthropoda > Insecta > Hymenoptera > Cynipidae > Neuroterus > Neuroterus valhalla. Next base: position 16,169 of record WSXT02166854.1, on the reverse strand, counting down.
TAATAATAGTGGGCTCAGAGGACACTCTGGTCTTACTCCTCTCGCCAATCAGAAAACATTTCTCACTTGATCTGCTACATTCCTCCTGCTTTTTGTCTCACGAAGAATTTCTGAGACTTTTTTTATCAGACCTACCCTTTTACCATATTTTTCCATATCTTTTTCTGGCTGAAAGAATCGATCGCCGCCTTTAAGTCTACGAACATAGCTGTTATTCCTCCTTTCTCTCGTTCGATCCTTCGATTTATAAGATAATTTACAACATAAATGTTGTCCAGCACCTCCATTCCTTTCCTAAATCCCCTATGAATTGATGGTACTATCTCTTTCAATCATCTTTTTTCTCTGGTCTCTCTGATAATACCGTAACCGAAGTTGGCATTAGCGTCACTTTCCTGTATCCCTAACTTCTTCCCTTTTGCTTTCTTTCAATATTAGTACAACAACCCTTCCTTCCCATAACACTGGATATCCTTCTCCTCTCCATACCCTTTTGCACATTATCCATGCTTATGCCTTTCGTTCATTTTTTCACATATTTTTAGACTCCATTTTGAATTTTATATCAACCAGAAGCTCTCCCCTCTTCCACTATTCGCATACTGATGATTATTTCTTCTCTTGTTATGTCTTCTTCCTCGTCTCTTCCCTTTTCTTCTGTTTCTCTCCTCCTTACTTCATTCTCAAACTCTCATTACAAGTCTATGAAATACTTCCCGCGTTCCACCATCTCAATATTCTAGTTTACCCTTTTTCTTTTTTTATCAACTACTTTTCAAACCTCTTATTTCTTTCTAGCTTGCTCCATCCCTTCTTCAAATCTCTTTTCCTTCCTCTTTTTCCATAACACACATCTCAGTATATATCTCGTTTTTTCTCCTATATTCATCTTCGCCACTTCCCTCTTTTCTTCTTTTTCTTCGTCCCATTTTCACTTCCATTTTCCCTCTTTACATTCCTCATCTCAACCACTTTCAACCCCTTCCTCAATTACTCCTTTATGGTTCGTTTCCCCTGATACCCTTTTTTTTCATCATTTTTTTAAATCTTTAATTTAGATTCCTCTCCCATATTCACATCCTGTAGCTTTTCCTCAAATCGTTCCTCTCCTTCCCCCGAACATTCCGTTCTATCTGTTCTTCTTACCTTACCTTCTTTTTTACCCTTCTCTTGATTACATTCTTCACCCTACAGTGACCCATATATCTGCATTAAGGCTGGTAGAAACGTTGGTAGAGGGCGAGGACTGGGGTAAAATAGAACCGAGGCTACCAAGAGGATTCAGATGGAGACTCCAAGAGGTGATAAGAATAAAGAAAGAAGCGACGGCTAGTGGAGGAATCATAACATGGATCAGGGAGGATTTCAAATAAGGAATACACAGTAGACGGCAGATTACAAGGGGTGCAAATAAGGTCCCCACAGGAAGGAAGGATGACGTGAAGGTTTGTAACCGTGTACAATGGGGAAGGAATCGAGAGGATCAAAGGAAGGGTGAAAAATGTTGTAGGCGAGAGAAAACAGAGAATGGTGGTATTGGGAGGGGATTTGAAGGCGAGAGTTGGGAGGGAATGCGGTCTCTTTAGGGATGGAGAAAGTTTGAAAAGGATATCGAAGGACACGTGTATGGATAAGGAGGGGAAGATTTTAAGAGACTGGATGGTGGATAGACGGTGGGAGGTCGCGAATGGTACGATAACAGGCAATAGAAAGGGAGAGTACACGTATATTAGTAAGGTAGGAGCATCGGTGATAGTCTATGTGGTCATGATTAGGCCTGGGTGGGAGGAGACAGAGAAATCCGTAGTAGAAGGGAGGATAGAATCCGACCATTAGCCTCTTATCTTGTATATAGGAGGGGAGAGCTGTGAAACGCAGGGAGAAGAATAACTGACAATGGGTGACAGATTGATATGGACAGGGGAGGCTATAGGAAAGAACTAGGAGCAGCTAGGGGTGAGGGATTTCCAGGAGAGTGGCGGGTGGGGCTGATAGTGCCACTCTATAGAAAGGGGGATAGGGATAGGCAGGAGAATTATAGAGGAATTACATTGATGAGCACGGCATACAAAGTGTACGCAATGGTATCAGCAGAGAGGTTACGGAAGGATGTCGAGAGGAAAGGCATATTGCCGGAGACTTAGGCGGGATTCAGAGCAGGCAGGAGCACTATAGAAAATATTTATATTTTGCAGCACGTGGTTGATGGAGAAATAGTAAAGGGGAGGTCAAAAGTGTGCGCGTTTTTTGTAGATATAAAAGGTGCTCCCCCATCAGTGAATCGGGGGCGGTTATGGGAGGCGATGGAGGAGAGGGGAGTAGAGATAGGTCTGATCGAAGGGGTAAGGGAGGTGTATAAAGAGACGGAAGTTAAGGTGAGAAGAGGAGACACGATTCCAGAAGGTTTCTAGATGGATAGGGGATTGAGGAAAGGATGCCGCTCAGCCAAACGCTTTTCGCGATCCTAATCGCTGACAAAGGGGAAACTAGAGGAAGGATTTGTTGGGGGTGTGAGGGTAGGAGGGGTTAGAATTAGATCACTCGCGTATGCAGTTGACATCGTGTTGCTGGAAAAAAGTGGGTAAGCATTGAAAAAGATGATGAAAGGATTGAGAAGGAACACGGATAGGAGTCGGTTAGAGGTGAATGCAGAAAAGTTCAAGGTTATGGTGTTCAGGAGAGGGGGTGTGAGGGGTAAGAGAAGATTATCTCCATAATCGAATAATCATGTGGCGACCATCTATTTTTGCTATAAAACCTACATTCTGCCTATCCCAGAAACAACGACGTGGATGTGTCAGGCTTCTGTTGGGTTGATATTGATAATAATGTGACGAAGGCTAAGATAATGTGTGGTTTGTAGAAGGCGGATCGTTTGCAAGCCAGGAAAGGTTAGAATATGCAAGTTGAGTAATGAGAACAGCATGGGATATAAGAAGGGGAGATTTGAGGACGACAGGAGAATGAGTTCAGATATTAGATGTGCTGGTGTGGTCAGTATTCAGTTATGGAGTAGAAGCTTTGGGAGGATGCGAGCATAACGAAGATGAAAATCTGCATAAGATATTTCCCAGATGGGTCAAGGGAGTATAGAATACAAGTTGGTGTGGGATATTCAGGGTGAAAGGGCAAGTCAGAATACTTCAGTTGGTCGTGGGGGCTAAGGCATGAGCCTTGGACCCACTCTTTCTGGTTGCGGGTTCGATTCCCGCCTCGCACTCTGGAGAGGTTATGTGAAGGAGAAGTTAGTAAATAAAGAGGAGAAGGTGTTATGTAAAAACTCTCAAACCCGTAAGAGGGAGAGAGTATAATATTCCAAGAAGGAGATCAAGTGAAATAAGAGTAGTAGTTTTCAGGATAGAAGAGAGGGTAAAATCATGTAGATATCGAATAATGGAGATGAGAGTTTGTGTAGAGTATGTAGATATGAGCAGGAATCATGGTCGCATGTATTAGATAGGTGTACCGGTGACGGAGGAGGAGGGAGATATTGAAGAGAGAATCGAATGGATTACGGATGGAAATAATTTGGGTGAAACATGGATGAAGGAGCTGGAGAAAGGTAACGATTTATGGATGGAAAGATTGAGGGAGCACAGAAGAATCACCATAGAAATTGAGAAGGTAGAAGTTTTGGCCTAATTGGTTCAACGCGGCAATCATGCGTAGTAACGTTCTTGGTTCGAATCCGAGACACAGCAGATTTTTATCTGTCATATTCTTAATTATATTCAGATAAGAGAAACAGGAGCGATTTCTTGTGGCAGCGGTGGCGTATTTTGTCGAGCGCTTTTCTTATGCATGGCGCTGTCCATGGTCCCAAATGGGCCGAGGCTAAGTGACAAAACAATTCAAATTTAAAATTGATGATATCGAGTAATTTTCCATGATATGTTCAGAATAAAGAAGCTGAGTGACACAACAGGAATTTTCCTTGTGAATAGTACATAACAATGTCATAAATCTAGAATGCCTTCATGGATTTAGCGTATGGAAGAAGCAGAGTTATAAAATGTAAATAAAAGACACAAGAAAGCGACTATCGAATATTATATTCTATGGAACATTTGGAAGAACTTTTATTTCTTACAATCCTAACGAAATCCTTTGTAAACGGATGTCATTTATACCAAAAAAATGAGGACCCTGATTCTCGTTCTTGGGTTTACCTTGGTTATCTTCAGTAATCCTATCGGTGAATATTATTCTTCTTTTAATTTCTATTTTCTTGTGAGTCACATTCTCACTCGAGGAACTGGAATCTGAAATTCTTGTTTTACTCCCTCCTTTTATTCGTAACCTCTCGGATACACTCTTGATCAATCCTGCTTCCCTTCCCCTTTCACGTTTTTATTCAAAATCCCATGATCTCTCCAGTTTGCCTTCGTATTCATCCTATCTAGAACTGCCTCCACATTTCCCTTCAAATTCTCTCTCTCTCTCTCTCTCTCTTTTTTTTTTTTTCTTTAATCATAAGCTACTAAAACTACGTCGCCCGCGTATGGTGATGGATGAAGTTTGCCTGTTTCCAATTTTGTCCTCTTTTTTTCCTTTTTTCTATATTTTTCTCCAAGTTTGCTAGAAGGATACTAAACAGAAGAGAGCTCAAAAAGCACCCTTGCTTGGGATCCCTTCCTGTCCATGTTTGCTCTTCTTTCCTTTTTCCTGATTTGTATTCCCATCTTCGTCTCTTAAAATATTTGTTTTATCCTTTCTATGAATCCTCCATCAACTCCTGTCTCTCTCTCTTTCGCAGTCTCCGGTAGCACCCTCCTGTTCGAAGAGTCAAATCCTGCACTGAAATCCACAAACAGTGCAATCCGTTTTCCTTTCTTATAACCCTTATTTCTATTGACTAGAATGTCGAGTACTTAGATGTTGTCTGTGATCCATTTCCTTAACCCCGTTTGGTTGTGTGGCATAATTTCCTTTCCCTCTATGTGTATTTCCAGCCTTTTCCTGAGCACTTCCGCGACTCCATGCCCTACTAACATGAGCGTGATACCTCTTTATACCTCCAACCTTTTTCTCTTCCCTGATTAATGGTACTACTAGCCCTGTTCTTCATTCCTCCGGGCAACGTTCACCTTTCCGGAACCTATTGCATATTCTTCACATTCTTGCTTTAACCCTTCCTCTACTACATTTCAGTGCTTCATTTCCAACGCCATTCATTCTTCTTAGCTTTGCGGTTGCCTCTTCCATCACTTCTATACTATCTTCTCCGTTATCGTTACCCCTGAGATTATCTTTTTTATTCTTCTTCCACTTTATTTTCCACGCCTTTTAACAGACTCATAAAATACTCCGTTCCATTCCGCATCCTGTTTTATTTTCTACCTGCTTCCCCATGTTAATCACTCTTCATAGCAGACACTGTACTGCCGCTTGCTTGATCCCTCCGCTGAACTTTCCCTCCTTCCTTTGTCTTCTATTTCTCAACATTCGTTCGTGATCCTTCACATCCTCCCTTACCTTATGAATCAATCTTATGAGCTTCTTCAACATCGTATCTACTTTATGTACATTTTCCATTCCGAACTTTCCACCTCTTCGTTCTGCATTTTCTTTCGAAATTGTCTCCTCTTCTCTTTTCCCTAGTTGCCTATTTCTTGCATTTGAATTCCCCGCTTCCAACAACAATTCGTCATTCTTTACCTCAATTTTTTCCTTTATTACTTTTAATCCTCTCTCTTCTCTCATTCTGTACACACCAACTGTAATTTCCTACCCTCTTCCTATTTTTGCGTGATAAGCCTTCCCAATCTTCCTCATCCATCTAACTCTTACCTATGATTATCAAGTCCTATTTTTTGAACGCTTTTTTGAACACTTTGTCCTTGTTTTCCAGCAATAACTTACTGCAGAAAGGTACCCTTACTTATCTCTTCTTGTCCTCCTTTTCTATATTTTTACTTTGAGCGCATCGAAATTCCTCCATATTTCTTCTCTTAGCACTCTTACCTCCTCTACTTTCACCTCCACTCCTTTCCCATTTATAAGCTTTCCTACTTCTTCCTCATGCGCCACACTTCCTTCTTTAAATTCTGTGATAACAATATTCCTCTTTTCCTTCATTTTATCTCCCCCTTTTAATTCTACTTCAATCCCGTTCAACCGCGCGTTCAAAGTTCGTTTCTCTTGTTCCCTCTTCCTCACTCTTAATCTGCTTATTCTCTAATGCATTTTAGTTGTTTTTACACCTTATCTTTCTCTGCCTTCCACACATACTCCCATTCCTTCTCCTCTCTTCCCATTTCTGCTATATCTTCCTTCACTCCTTACCCCTGTGCCCACTCTTCTTCCAGTATTCTAATTTTATCTTTGTCTCCTTAAACCCTCTTACCTTTACTTTCCTGAACCTTCTGAAGAGCGCCTTCATTCCATCCGAACTGCCTTCTCCTAACCGCTTTCTTTCGGATGGCAGTTTCGGCCTTATCTTCTTTTCTAATTTTACTGTTAACCAGATCCTCATCTTTCATCTTTCTTGACCTTTAACTCTCTTCCCACTTTCGCCTTCGCTGATGGTGGTACTGCACTACTCATCAAAGAAGTCCCTTGCATCTGTCATTTTGAATTGGGTCCGCTGCTTCGTTTCCTTCTGGGGCTCATGCGAAAACCAGTTTATTATGTTCCCCCTCCCTAGCATATCACTGATCTCTAACTAGTCACTGCTACCTTCGTCATTGCTTCTACCAGTGGCGGCGTAGTATGGGATGACAGGGCCGTGGAGAGAATATTTGGGTCCCGGGGGAATCTCAGATGCGGGCCACCTTCAATATTTTTCAATTCATGAAAATACGTATAATTGTGAGGCTGGGACCCTCTGAGAACTCTGGTCCCGGGGGAGAAAGTCCCCCCTCCCCTCTCGTCAGGCCTGTGGGATGGCGCTGAGGGCGGTTTTACACTTAACACGCACTTGTCACGTCCTAGTGCTTGGCACTCGTGGGGGACTGGTCTCATCGCCCCCTCCCTTTTATGCCGCTACTGACTTCTTCCATCACCACTGCCAGCTTTGTTGGTCACGAGTTACACAATAACATGCGCAGGCCCAGAGGCCGCTGAGAGCGTCTATACTAACAAGGTAGGTGTTTGCACCACTGTGCGGGCACTATACAGTGGAAATGTTCCAAGTTACTAATTTGGTCAACTCACAATAAACGACCTAGCCGGTGCGGCCTTCCCTGGAGAGTCCTTATCCCCAACCGTCCTTTCACGCCGTCAATTAGCATTCTTTAAAGCTTGAGGATTATCCCATATTTGGTTCACTATGTCCCTCTTCACACTTCTCTTCTCCCTCGCTAGTTGTTTCTCTTGCTTATAGAACTCCCAACGCCTCAAAACCGCATCAGTTCCTTGAGCTCGCTTCCCTACATATATTACCCTTCTACCTTTTCTCTCATGCAATGCTCATTTTTATTTTCCAATCTCCTTGCGTGATTACACGACACTTTCTCTGTCCACATTCCTAATCTTCCAATCTCCTCTTCCTAGTTTTTACATTTCTCTATATAACCACACACTTTTCATAATTGTATTCATTCAGACTTATCCCTTAGCCTTCGAGTACCATCCTCGCAGCTTTTTCTCCTTTTGAGCTCCCTAAGTCCCTTCACTTAGGATAAAAAATGTTGTGGATCTTTTACACAACTTCTTGAACGTCATTTTGCCTGTAATCATTTTAGGGGATTATAACATTGAAAATTGAATTTGGTAGATTCCTTTAAAGAGTCCACAGGACCATCATAAGTGCTCATCAGACGCAGAATTTTGGTACCGATTTATAGCGGTTTGAAGTTAGAAGTGATTTTGATAGTGTTCACGCCAGTCGTACCGACAAATTCCGACGGTAGTTTAAGTGACGACTACCATGTATGAGCAAACTTTTGAAATTTATGATGAAATTTTTTTTCGCAGAATCAAAAACACTCAGATTACCTAATATCCTCAAATACGAAATGGATTTTCCGCATGAAATATTTCCCGGCGAAGAATATAAAGTGGGTGTGGTGGACGGTTGGATCATAGGGTATATTGATGTAAATGGACGTGTGCGCCCATTTTTGGCTTTCAGTCGCATAAAGAATGAATATGAAAGAATTAAGGTATGGAAGAAAAACACTCAGATCATTGGGCTGGTATTGCAAACAGATACTGAAATCACGAAATACTATCACAATTCCTGTAATAAATTCAGAGATATAGAAGTTTATGACGCTACGAGACCTGACAGTACAGCTCCCGCTGGGAATAAGTCGGGACATTTTTCGGATTGAGAAAAACTTTTCGTTGTGACGCGGTAGATCCAGACCTTCCCGTCACATTTAAATTTCCCGCCGGCAGCGGTGGACACCGTCTGTAGTCTCTATATCAAACGCACAGAAAGGGATCCGCACCACTCATTCTCAGAGCATTCGCGAGATCTATTAACATTTTTGTCTCACTCGCAATTGTTTTTGTATCCTTTGTTTACGATCACGACTAATTGTGAACCTGACGCCATCTTCGAGGGGATTGTTGTAATGGGAACTGGGATGAGTGCAAGAGAGACGGAAGAAGCACCTACGCAGAGGCGCACAAAGGGAGGGGCAAGTGAGTCGATTTGCCTCGGGCCCCGCATCCAAGGGGGCCCCGCTGAAGCCATCAATCCATTAATATGCTAATTTAAAAATAAGGGACCAACAATATTACAATATTCTGCCCTGGGCCCCCTTCAGCTTCTGTGCGCCCCTGCAGCTACGTCACACTAGGTCCACACGCTAATTGGCCCAATAACTTAAAATTCCGTCAGCTGCGTCAATCAACAAGTTTTATTAAGGAACTTCCGCTTGATGAGCGGCTAGAGTGTTCGTAGACGAACACTCCCGAGGTACGCGCAAACTTGCACAAATGTGTATAGTGCCGATCGTAACTTAAGAACTTCGCCTTTTGAAGTCCTAAATTTAATTAAAAGGTAACGATTACTAATTGTACTAATCTACGTCACTAACTGCGCCAGATTTACCTAATTAACTTTGATATGTATTCCAAAATAAGTTTACATTTTCGGATGCCGCCCATTGGCCTGCCGCTCTAATGGCGCGCCCTTAGAGCGCTGTGATTAGTCACAGATTTCGTGTAAACCTGGCAATTCACATTCGAGCGTGCATCAATTGCGGCAAAAAGAAGGAATTCTCTCTCTGTGTGCTTGACAGGACGGTCAGGCAGTACAAAAAAGAATTGATTCTTGAATTGATTAAATCGAAATTGAATTCGAGATTGGAATGGAAAGAATTGATTGATTGGAAAAAGAAGTAGATTCCCAAACAATTCCATTCATATCGAATTTATAGGAAACGGACTCGAAGAAAGTGCAGGTATTGTTTTCGTTTCGGCAAAGTTAGGCTAAGTTTGAGATCTTTTGATATTTATCGTTCCTTGACTTTGGAGGAACCTTAGCCTGGCCTCGCCCCTATTCTTGTTCTGAGTTCCGAGTTTCTTTTTTGTTCGAACACGCAGTGCTCCGTTTTAGTGTTGCGATAACTTCGAATCTGAATCAAGATCCATAAAAACTGTTAAAACTCTTACTTCCGTCTTTTTGCAATAAATGGTCGCGGGCTTTGGAAGAATAATAATAAGAATGATAATTATTCTTACTTTATTTGTGGTGCGTGCGTCGGTAATCTGTAAGAATCATTCGACCTTGTTTTGCTTGACTACTTGTAATTTTCTTTTTTTGTTTTGGAGTTCCGAGCAAATGTGGAAATAAATATCCTTAAATTTTAGTGGCTTCCTTTCGACTTGTTGGCCCATGGAAATGTGGCGATCAGAGATTACAGATTCTGGTCACATCGTTAAATGTGAGGAATGTGCATATCTTCTGAGTACATTTCGTTCTGGAATTATATTTGCATGAGGTGGAAAAATAATCTCGACACAGGTCCCTTCCCACTTTGGCTCAATATTTTGCAAGCTTTGGCCTATTTCTGGTTCATCCCTGATTCAACGCTTATCATTGTTTCCAAAAATTTCACACTTATACTTTATATCAATAAACGTGGGATTATATATCAAATATGCAATTTATCATTCTGAGTTCCTCCTCCAATACCTGATTCTTCCTATTAAAAAATTATACACAGACTCATAAAGAAGTTCTGGTTAGTGTTACAAGACGCATCTGATTGGAGGATTCCCAGTTCAATCAGAAGTTCTGGTTACTATGCGTGAGTGAATTACGTGTTTGAATAAATCGGAGCTGCATTTTTGCTGTCTGACTAGAAGTATTAAGGAGAATTTCATGAAATCTTTGGAAATAAATTTTCACATGAAAAAAATGTGCAACCTCCGGGATGTCTTTAGATAGTCTATTTCTGCTCATCCCATAGACAAACGAAAATGGTCTATGGTCACATCAACCTAAAAAATCTGGTAACCGAATGTGATTACCAGTTCCACAGAGCATATTCTGGGTGACCAGCGATCCTGTTACAATAACCTGGAAACTGGTTGCAGGTAGCATGTTAGGTACGATTTCCTATTTCTGGTTACAGCAACTACACGTACCAGTTGAAAATTTCTTCGACCACAATTCCATGTGAAGCTTTCAAACATTTATGGTTACTATCATTAGATATGGCATTTGATGAATATGAAGATTCATTTTCTCCATTCTCACATTGGTTACTTTCCTGAAAATTTGGGTGACTTTAGTGAGTAACAAGGTCAGAAATTCCACGAAGATTGACACAACTTCGAGGAAAGGTATCAAGGCGTTTGGAACGTGAACATGATGTCTGATTATTGCTGGTCTTTGGAGAGAGACTCATCAAATGTACCCAATAGGAAATCTATGCGTCGACCTTTTACGAGTAAAAGAACACGTCCTGTGACAGGTTAAGGACGTTGCCTAGGACATTACCTGTTTCCAGCAGCGGGCTATATTGTTGGCACTATAATCAAACTTATAGTTCGAGATTATCAAGTAAAAAGGCAACTAAGTTAACAAATAAACTCATGCTCAATCATTCAACGTTCATTCAATCTTGACTCAAACGTGACGGGATCACATGGACACCAGGATCATGAACAGTGACCTAAGAAACACATTGATACGAAGTTTGGAGACACAGTCCTAGCCGATATACCAGCTGGATGATTCGAAAGAGAATTTGACTTTCAAATGACCTCCAAATAGATCCTTGAGGTTATTTTGATAATAAGGTAAAAGTGTGTCTGGACGTGAGATTTTCCGTTCTTAAAGAATCCGGAGTCAAAAATTATTTTTTGTTAAATGAAGGGTTTGACCTTCATTAACCTTCATTTGATTTCTATCCAGACGTGATGGTTTCAGATAGACACCATAATCGTAATAATTGACAAAAAAAACAATGATACGGAGTTTGGTGACCAAGTCCTAGCCGATATACCAGCCGGATGATTCAAAAGAGAATTCGACTTTCAGATGATCTCCAAATTACTTCCGGAGATTATATCGACTGTAAGGTAAAAGTGTATCTGAACGTGAAATGTTCCGTTCTTTCAGAATCCGGGGTCAAAAATTATTTTTCTTGAAATGAGGGGTTTGACCTTTATGTGACCTTGATCCAAACGTGATGGCGTCTCATGGACACCAGGATCGTAATCAGCGAACCAAAAAACATATAGAACAAGCAAGCTCAGAAAAGGTCCACTTGGTTCTCCTCTTGTAGACCTGTGCAATTAATTCGGTTCCTGTAACTCACAAAAAAACACTGGTTCAACTCTTCACAATTTAGCTCTAACCTGGAAATGTGGTCAAACACAAATTCAACAGTATTCATCGAGCTACTCAAAGCAGGAATTTCTCTCTAGATATTTTTTCGATGAGAGCTTGTATGATTTTATTTACAAAATACTTTTAAAAATTCGAGAAGTTGATCGATCTTTATGAACCGATTTTTACAATGTAGTAACGTTTTCTACAAGAGGTGAAATTTGGATGAAAATATCGCACTTTCAAATAAGAAACGTTATTTTCAACAAAAGAACTTAACTTGTATCCAAGTGGTTGGTCCGCAACTTTTTCTCCTATTTAAAGTTAGAGATCCCTATTTTGCAGTGGCTTGTGTTACGACGAACTGTTCTCCTACCGATAAAAGGCGACTTGTCCAACCGAAAGAACTACAGGCCAATGACTTGTGTGAACACACTGTATAAGATCTTTACATCTATCCTGAGTCACAGGATTGTTCGGGTAATTTGACCTGTGTGGAATGAGATTTGCATGGAACAAGGATCAAAAAGAGGCGCAGCAGGCTGTCAGGAAAACCTGCTGATCGACAGGAGTTTCTGCCAAGACGCTGCAAACCACAAGCGCAGTCTATCGACTCTCATGGATATAGATACCTCTGTGGTGTTCTGAGTATCGATAGAAGGTACACACGAGAAATGGGTATCGACTCTGGATTAGATAAGTGTACCAAGATTCATTTGCAACATGGACGACCCAATTCTACCGTCCCTTTTCTTCAGTAGAGGAGTAAAAAACGGAGAAATGCTCATGCACTAACCACATTTTCGCCTTGGGGACCACGCGCTCTATATACGTACTCCACATGATTACACACGTTATGCGGCACCTTCGCACTAAACCTTTTACTCCTTTTTCCTGCCAACACATTTCCCCAGAACCGCTTATCGCATTACTTCAAGGTCTTATCGCCTAGTACTTTGAGATGTCTTGCAATATATGGCTGCTCGTACTTCTAGCATCCTCAATCCTTATCTGCCTCAACACGCACGCATCATCCTCAGCAGTGCTCTCGTTGCGATCGGACTCGTCGGCCTTCGACATGGGCCTAAATCTCACTTCTCAAAGCACAGGTAAAGAGAGCAGAAGCAAAAATTTTTCCTGAAATAATATAAAGACAAGGTGATGCACGAAAACTTTTACGAAATTGTAAAAGATCAATCCTTGGCACATGAGTCAACGTTTGTTTTCCTCGAATCATCTGGTCACAATTCAGAAACAGAGAGTTTCATTTTCGCGTGTCAGGACGGTGTAATTTCCACCTTAGCATACCGTAGAAGCATTTTACGTCAAGAGGTTTCCAGCGATAGGTGCAGGACGTGTCTTGAACTCCCTGAGCACATATGGCATATAATATCGAATTGTCCTATTTACGCAGGAAGAACGTATTTGTATATACACAATGCAATACGAGTGCTTTACCACTATCTAAGGGGGATAGAGTCTATTGTTGAGAATTAGAAGTGCCGAATCTTTGGAACTACGATTTCTCGACAATCGTCTATGTTCGTAATCGAATTCTCGGCACCGGCCGACTACAACATCAAAGGCAAGGGAACCGAGAAAAAGGAGAGGTTCACAGTGCTCAGAGAACACCTGCAGCGACATCAAGGATGTTCAGTTAAAATCAAACATTGGTTTTACAATAACCGCAGAGTCCGCCCGGGAGCAACTGTCATTCAGTAAAATGGCACAAGCTTCTAGTTCAACTGCGGTATATTACATCTATGGCAACGTCTCACGACCGTGCGATGAGTGACGACATACACGACAAAACGCAATGAAGGGCCGGCAAAATCCTCGGGCACCTTGAGGACACGAAGCCAACCAAGTATGAGTGCACTTTGCATCCATCCAGCAAGTTCCATGGCATAGTTCTGGCACACGGGTATGGCTTAAGGTACTAACCAGTTAAGGATTCGCACCTCTAAGAGCACCGATGATGAGAACGATTCATTTGACTGAATATGCTTGATGATGACGCTACAGGTGTTCTCTGGGATCTTCATACCTCTCCTTTTTCCTGTTTTCCTTGCCTTTGATGTTGAAGTCAGCTGGAGCCGGGAATTCGATCACGAACATAGTTCGGTCACGTTTGTTAGGGAGCTCGATGTCGGGTCTTGTGTGTCGGATAGTACATATTGTCGAGTAATCGCAGTTCCAATAGATTCAGCCCTCCTCATTTTCAACAATAGGCTCTATCGTCCTTGGAGCGTTCAGCAGAGCAGGGTCTCAGCCAACGCCATAAGAGTAATGCACTCTCAAGGCAGAATTGGATCTGTACAAATACGTCGTTCCTGCGTGAATAGGGCAATTCGATAGTATATGCCATATGTGCTCAGGGAGTTTATGACACGCCCTGCACTTATCGCTGTATTCATTTTGACGTAATATGCTTCTACGGTATGCTAAGGTGGAAATCACACCGTTCTGACACGCGAAATTGAAACTCTCTGTTCCTGAATTGAGACCAGATGATTTGAGGGAAGCAAACGTCAACTTATGTAAAATCTTTCACAATTTTGAAAACGTTTCCGAGCATCACCTTGTCTTCATTTCGTTCGAGGAAGCTTTTGGCCTCCGCTTTGCTCACCTGTGCTTTTAGGAGTAAGGAATCTTGATGGTATAATGCACTGTCCTCACTCCTGATGTTGAGGTTCAGGAGCTGCCTGCTCCGCGGCTCTGTACGGAAACGCTCTATCTCCACTCATTCCGTGATTCCTGACCATCGCACAGTGGTTCGAAATCCCAAAAAGCTGGCAAAAAATCAAAATCCCGTTATTTCACTTTGTTCGAGTACCCATATAACGTTTTCGGGGTCGCTGATTCCGAAAATGAAGTAAAAAATCCAAATTTCAAAATAAAGGATCCAAAATTGCGGACACTTTCCTAAAATTTTTCATGCATACACTTTAAAAAGGGTAAAAAGGGGTTTTTGGGGTCGCTGATTTCGGAAAAGAAGTAAAAGATCCAAAGTTCAAAATGGCGGACCGGAAATGGCGGACATTTTTCTGGAATTTTCCATGCATTTACTCCGAAATGAGTGTTTAAGGGTTTTCCGGGTCGCTTATTTCGAAAATGGAGTCAAAAATCCAAAATGGCGGACATTGGTCCAAAATTTTCCATGCAATTACTTGAAAATGAGTGTTGAAGGGTTTTTGGGGTCTCTGATTTTAAAATGAAGTCCGAGATCCGAAATTAAAAATTGTGGACCCGAAATGGCGGACATTTTCCTAGAGTTAACCACGCATATACTTGAGAATGAGTATTTGGGGGTTTGGGGTCACTGATTTCATAAATGGAGTCAAAAATCCAAAATAGAAAATGCAGATATTTTCTGAAATTTTCCGTGCATGGCACGGCATTTGCAAGTGCTGTGCATTTGTAAATGCATGGCAAATTTTAGAAGAATGTCCGCCATTGTGAATTTTAGATCTTTGACTTCATTTTCGGAATCAGCGACTCCACAAATCTTACATGGGTACTGGAACGAAGTAAAATATCGAGATTCTGATCTTTGGCCACCTTTTTGAGATTTCGAACCACTGTGATCCACACAAAAAGTAATTTAAAAAATAACGAATCCCCAAAAAGTGGTGGAAAAAGGTGAAAGATGGCTCAACGGATTTCGAAAGTTGATGAAACAATCTAAATTTTCCCGTATCTTATGTTACAGGATCTCTCGGGATCATAACTATTTTGAAACTTTAAAAAACATACCCTGGAAGAAAGTAATTTTGGCGGGCGAATCTTTCGGCGCAAAATTAGATGTACAAAAAGTGTACAAAATATAAAAATACTACATCTGCGTATTCTGCATACCTCCAGGAATATTCTCCATACTTTATATGCACATTTAAACACTCGCATGGAAAATAACAGACACTTTTGTCGAGGTGACTTTTACGGGCCGTGACAGCATAACGTCGAACGCTCGACCAAGGTTAACTTTGCGTGTTCATAAAACAAGAATGGCGTGTCATATCCCTATTTCCATTGAAGACATTATGTACGGGTGCCACCTTTATGAAAGTGATTGAAAATAAATCACGAAATCTAAAGTTCAATTTTTGATTTTCCACCAGCTTTTCCGGCCCTCTGAACCACTGTGCATTGCCAGGAGAGGATATCCACCGTTCGCGATGATATGAACAGTACTCAGGATAATTCGGTTTTAAAGACAATGAAGATTGAGAAGTCCGCGTTCGCCTTTACGAATAGAGTAAAACTGGGACGGTGAGCATGTTAGTCGCAGATGACTTGTTCAAGGACGACAGGTTTGACGACCAAATTTATTGGAGCAGATGTTTGTATCTGCTTTAGAGAACCTCTTTTACTGATGTTGTATCCTGAATGCGGCTCTCAGGCACACCCAGGTATTTGTAGGTCTCTCCAGCGC
>WSXT02166843.1:0-23769 GCA_011762715.2 Neuroterus valhalla | reverse complement strand
GGTTGTCATGTGCGACCGGCAAAACAAAAGTACTTTATATTTTTTCCTGAAGAGGCGCGAAAAAAAAGAATTGCACCATTTATTCTGCTCTCCGACTGCACGATCTATTCCGGAAAAATACGATCGATCCACTTCATGATTCCTACATGTGATATGTCTCCTTATGTTCCTTCTTGAACAAAAGAGAATCCACAATCATCCAATTAAAGTAGTCGCCATTTCGCTATCGAGTTTCAAAAGCTCTGTGTGCAAATGTAGGGAAGTACAAAGACTGAACGCGTAGCGCGAGGTAAATGTATAACCGAGCGCGGAGCGCAAGGTCAGTTTGTCATCGAGCGCGAAGCGCAAGATCCGACAGACGCGCGCTCAAACTTGCGAGCGAAGCGAGCCGCGCACGAAGCATGCGATGAGAATGTGCCCGCGCAGCGGGCAGATTTTTTCTTTTAGAGAAATGTTTGTTGTCGTAACAGTTCGAAGTATTTTGAAAATCATTGAATGAGACGTTTTTTAGGTAATAAACATCTAATATAACGTTCTAAAAAATTGATTCTTTTGTAAACACTGTGGTGGATTTAAAATTTCAGAAACTTGTACATTGAAATGACAAAAGTTTCGGAGATGATACCAATTTTCATCAGGCATCGATGACATGAGATTTAGTAACAAGTGGAATTAAAAGTAATTGCTTTTTTTTTTTTTGAAAATTTAGATTTAGGTATAAAGAAAATCCAAGAAACAATAGCTTCAAATGATACACCTTCAAAGTTGAATCATTCTAAAAACGTTGAGAATTATATGGATTCTCATTGTGAGCTTAAAAGTAATTAATTCAAACTTGAAAATTGAGAAAATTGGAGCTTGGACCGAGAATCTCAATCATTCCACGGTTAAAATGTGTACAAATATTGAATAGTTCAATCTAAAAATCTTGAAACTTTAATTTTTTGAATAAAAAAACTATGTTCCGCAGAACTTCACAAGGATTGACGGTTGGAGAGTTTTTTTTCTTCAAATTTTGCGTTTTATGGTCGTCATAATTTTAAATATTTGAATATTTTATTGTACGCATAAAACATTTTTAAATGTAGGATTCTAAAGTTGAATAATTCATTTTACATTCCTTGAAAATGTAACTATTTTGCTTTTATAATCAATAAAAAATTCGAATTATTATACAAATTTTTTATCAGGTGATGAGAGTTAAGTGGAAAAAATGTTTTCTTTACATATAAAAACTTTTTCAATTTTTAAGAAATTTGTGCAATTATATTTCCCTTAAAATGTTTACAAATTTATTTAACAACAAAGTTAACATTTACTTAACTTCCCCCAAGTACCATTTCTTTTAAGGTCTTTAGATTGATCGACGAATATCCTAAAATAGTTTTAACCATATGAGAATAATTTTGAAAAATTGTTATTGGGTTATGAAGAAATTAATGAAGGAGAGTAATTTTCTGGGTTTGGCAATTTTTAGCTGATTGAAATGATTAAATTTCGTATAAAATGTGAGAGGAATAAATTTTTCATTACCATTGACCAAGAATATATGTTTTTTGGTGATTTTTCAAACAAATTTTATAAACGAATTCGCAGTTTAGTGACTTCTTAATGAATAAGATCAATTTTTGTTGACGGAATCAACTTGTCTTTGCGATGACTGTCTGCTATAATACTTCAGAAATTGACAACAATTATTCATTACTTCAACAATTTTATAAAAAAATTTACTGTTGCAATGAATGGGCTCAATTTTCGTTTACAGAATCAACTAAGAATGTCTTTCTGATGACTTCCAGAAAATTTGCTACAGTTGGTATCCATTATTTCATATCTGCTTTCAATAAGAGATTGAAGGTTTTTTTCTAATAAGGAAAAGTTTCCTCATGACCATAAGTAATTTTCGGTTTTTATTATGGTTCATGACATTCATTCTGAACGTCTTTCAACACAACAGATCAAACATTGCAAACTAAATTAATTTTGAAAAAAATACTCAAATTTTCCACGGAAAAATATCATTCTTTCTTTACAAAAATTGAAACTATCAAACTCAGAATTGGAAAAAAATTATATAAAAATATGAAAAAAACGGGTTTCAAGCAAAATAGTTCATTTTCCAACAAAATAAATAAAATTTCGAATAGCACTATGAATCTTTAACTGGAACAGTTAAATTTCAAACCAAGAAGATGAATTTTCAACTAATATGATAAATATTCAACAGGAGCACTTCAATTTTTAACCTTGAAAACAATATTCAAACAAAAAGAATAATTTTCAAATTGAAAATTCATTCTGTACTAAAAAATACATTGCTTTAACAGAATAACTAATCAAAAAAGAAGAATTGTGAACAAAAACTTCAATATTCAAATTTTAAATAAAAAAAATAATATTTAACCAAACAAATGAACTTTTAAATACAAGTATGGCATTTTCAATTGAAATATGTTAAATTTCCAGTTGAAAAAAATACTTATGACAAAAAACAACTATCTTTCAACAACAGCAACGAAATTTCTTTCGAACAAACCGTTACGTTTTTAAACAAAATGAGGAATATTCAAATAAAATTGTAAATGTTAAACTGCAGTAGTTGAATTTTGAACCAGAAAGACGAAATTTTGACTAAAATGATGAAACTTAAACTAGAATAGTTGAATTCTTGACCAAAAATTGATTTTAAACAAAAAATACCATTTTCTAACAAAATGGTAGAATTTGAAACTATTGAAACAATAATTTAAAAAAAAATTGAATTATTACATTTTGGGATTGAAAAATTACTTTTAAACCAAACATGAGAGTTTTAAGCTAGATAAATTTCCGACTTAAATCCAAAAAATTTAACTGTTTAACTTGAATGGTGAACTGTTAAGAAGAATTTTGAACAAGAAAATTAACTTTCGAACAAAAAAATCATTTTCTACCAAGTTAGTGGTAAGGGGACCTACAGCTGAGGTGGGTTCCAAACCACCAAGAACATCAGCTGTTGGTACTTAGATTAACCTTTTTCTCTAGTCAGGAATCGAACCCACAACCAGACGGAGTGGGTAAAAAGCTCAAGCCATAACCCCCAAGACCAACTGACAACTGATCATTTTAGTTGATAATTTAATTTACTTGGTTGCGTCCAAAATCAGGAGACTTGTACAGAACTATAAAAATATTTAAAAATTATATATATTCCTCTATTATTAAAATTATCATACGTAATTATTAGAGATCTCTATCAGGTCTAGGAAGATCTTCGACGTCTAGATTATATTTTTTGAACAAGGGTTCGAAATATTCGTATAAAGTTTGAAGCGTGAGGACAGAATGTTCTCGTTGAGATTTTATTAAATCTTCTAAGGATTTTTCTGAAATTTCCTGGGTTCCCTTAGCTTTTCTACGGGAATAAGTTGGTGGTTCTGTTTTGCATAAGACGCAAGCACCTCTTCTTGTCATACTTAGAATGTCTTCGATTTCTTGTGGAATTTTCACTTCTTCTGGTAAAGCAGTCGCGAGAGCTTTATATTTTCCAAGGGCAAAAGATATTTTGAAAGCCTCTGCGTAGCCAGCGTCAAATCCATCTTGAAGAACAGAGTCTGAACCGGATTCAACTCCTTCTCGATATCCAAGCTTGAATTAAAAATAAAATTATTGATTAAATTCTAGTAGAAGACGAAATGTTTCTATTATAAAATGTTCGAACTTGAAATTGCTCACTTAATGAAATTTTGAACTTGAAATTGTAGAATTTTGGACGATGCAGAAATGAGAATTTATTCAAGAAAATTTAGAGAATAAAAATTCTTATAAAAATTGCCGTCCGAAATCTATCATAAAAATCTCCTTGAAATATTTTTATTTACCACGAAATATTTCAAATCCTCTGAAATCTTTCAAAATCCCTTTCAACTGTTCAAAGGTCTCTAAGGCCACGTTGAATATAGGGTCACGTGACCCATTTTAATATTGAAAAAAGAAATCAAATCTTCTGTAACCCTTCAAAGTGCTGAAATCTATTGGAAATTTCTTGTAAACTCTTTGAATACCCTAGAATATTTCAAATCCCTTGAAATACCTTCTAATTATTGAAATATTTTTGGAATTTCTTGGAATCTTTCAAAATACTCTAAAATATTTGAAATTCTCTGAAATATTTTAAAATCTCTTGAAACTTCTTATTTCTCTTGCAAATTCTTGGGGATTAGGAAAAAAAAATTAATATCTTTAAAATCCTTTCGAAATCTCTTCCAATTATTCAAATCTATCATGGAAATTTCCTTCGAATCCTTTGATGGTATTTCATTGGATATTTCCAATTTTTAGGAAGATACCAAATTATTTATATCCCTAAAAAATTTTACTTTAGAACATTTAACATACCCTAATATATTTAAAATCCTTCGAAATGCCTTCAGATTATTAAAATACATTAAAAATTTCTTAGACTTATAAAATACCCTAGAATACTTTAAATCCTCTGAAATCTTTCAAATCCTTCGAAATCCCTTCCAATTATCAAAATTTCATGGAATGTTCAAAAATGCGCCAAACATTTCTAATCCTTCCAAATCTTTTCAAACCCCTGCAAACTTGAAATCTTTGGGAATATCTTCAAAACTTGTAGGTCCTATACAATTTTTCGAAATCTTTCGAAATTCTATTAAATTCTTTTAGGCCCCATGAAAATTTAGATAAATCCCTTATGATCATTCAAATACTTAGAATATCCTTCAAATTGTTCGAACCTCTTAAAAATACCTTGTAATCTTTGTAAATGCTCTGAAATATTCTAAATCCTCCGAATTTGACTAAAATCCCTTGAAAAAATATGAAGCTCTTTAAAATTCTTTAGAATTTTCAAATAAATAATTTTTAATACATTTAAAATATTAAATAATATTTCAGATGCTTTCAAATTTCTTCAAAGCATCTAAGCCAATTGAAAACTTCATGAAATTTTAAAAAATACCCTAACATAGGCCTATTTCAAATTTCTGAACATTGGAATCTTTGAAAATACTCTAAAATATTTTTAGCCCTTTGAAATCCTCTCCAGTTATTCAAATCTTTTGAAAATTCTCCGAATTCTCCAAAAATACCCTTCAATATTTTAACCTCTTCAAGTTTCTTTTGAGGTATTGAACCAAATTACAAATTCCATGGAATTTTCGAAAACACTCTAAAATATTCCAGACCCTTGAAACTTGAAATCTCTGAAAGCCTGCTGGATTCCCATACAATTTTTAGATTCTCTCTAAAATTCCTCTAATTTTTCAAAAAAAGAAAAAGCCTAAAATCTTAAAATCCTTCGGTATCCCTCCAAATATTTTAAATCTATTTGAAAATTCCTCAGAATATTTTAAAATACCCTAAAGTATTCCATATACGCTAAAATCCCTCGAAACATTCAAAGGATCGGAAAAATTATCTGGAATTTCAAAAAATAACCTAAAAATCTTGAAATTCCTCCAAATTACTGAAATCTGTTGAAAACTACTCGAAATCTTGTGAAATACTCCAAAATATTTCAAATCCCTCGAAATACCTTCAAATTAATGAAAAAACTTTAGAATTTCTTGGAATCTTTTGAAATACCCTGAAACATTATAAATCCTTGGAGTATTACAAAATTCCTCAAAACTTTTAGAGCTCACGAAAATCTTTAAAATTATTGGAATCTATTAAAAATTCTTCAGAATTTTCAGAAATGCGCTGCAATATTTCGAATTCTGTGAAATTCCTCCAAAACATCAAAGCCAGTTGAAAATTTCATGAAATTTTAAAAAATACCCCAAAATATTTCAAATCCCTAAATATTGGAATCTTCTAAAATACTCTAAAATATGTTTAATCTTTTGAAATCTTTTCTAATTATTCAAATCTTTTAAAAATTCTTCGGAATCTCCAAAAATACCCTTCAATATTTTAACTTCTCCAAATTTCTTTTAAAGTAATGAAACAACTAACAAACTCCATGGAATTTTCAAAAATACCCTAAAATATTCTAGACCCTTGAAACTTGAAATCGTTTGAAATACTCAAAAAAATTTTGAATTCTCTTAAGTATTAATTCTCTTCCACTTATTCAAATCGATTAAAAATTCTTCGGAATCTCCAAAAATACCCTCCATTATCTTAGCTGCTTTGAAATACGTTCAAACTATTGAAACTAATCAACGATTTCATGGAACTTCAGAAATACCCCTGAGTATTCAAAACCCTTATGTTGGAATCTTTCAGAACAATCCGAAATATTTTAAATCCTCTGAAGTCTGTTGAATTCACATGCAGTGCTTAGAAGGTACCTAGAATTCTTGAATTTGCAAAAAATTTCCTCAAATCTTCCAAATCCTCCGGAATCCCTTTAAATATTTCAAAACAAATAAGAATTTCTCAGAATCTTTTCAAATGCCCTAAAATATTTTATACCTGAAAGAGAATATATCTAAACGAACATCCTAAAATCTTAAAATTCATTGAAATCCCTTTTAATTATCAAAATCTTATAAACACCCCCACATCTTGTAAAATACTCTTAAATATTTCAAATCCCTCGAAATCCTTTGGAATTCATCCAAATTACTGAAATAAATTAAGAATTTCTTGGAATATTTTAAAGTACCATGAAACATTTCAAATCCTTGGAAATATTCGAAAACTCCTAAAAAATTTTAGAGCTCTCAAAAATCCTTCGGAATTCTCTGCAATTATTGAAATCAATTAGAAACTCTTAAAAATTCTCAAAAATACGCTATGATACTTCAAATTTATTGAAATTACTTTAAAGCATCAATGCCAAGTGAAAATTTCATGAAATTTTGAAAATTATACCCTATAATATTTCAGACTCTTGAATATTGTAATCTTCCGAAATGCTCTAACATACTTTTCATCCTTTAGAATTAATCAAATTTTTTAAAAATTCTTCGGAATCTCCAAAAATACCCTTTAATATTTTAACTTCTTCAAATTTCCTTCAAAGTATTGAACCTACTTACAAATTCCATGGAATTATCAAGAACACTCTAAAATATTCCAGACCCTTGAAACTTGAATCTTTTGAAATGCTCCAAATTTTCAGGAGCTCTTCAAAATTCCTCTAATTTTTCAACAAAAAAAAAACCTAAAATCTTAAAATCCTTCGGAATCCCTTCAAATAGTTGAAATCTATTCAAAAATTCCTCAGAATCTTTTAAAATACCATAAATTATTCCATACTTGCTAAAATACCTTGAAACATTCAAAGGTCCTGAAAAGTCATCTGGAATTGCGAAAAATAACCTAAAAATCTTGAAATTCATTGAAATTCCTTCGAATTACTGAAATATGTTTAATACTCCTCAAGATCTTGGAAAATACTCTGAAGTATTTCAAATCCCTCGAACTCCTTTGAAATTCCTAAAAATTATTGAAATAAATTGAGAATTTCTTGGAATCTTTCAAAGTACCATGAAACATTTCAAATCTTTGGAAATATTCGAAAACTCCTCAAAACTTTTAGAGCCCTCGAAAATCCTTCGGAATTCTTTGCAATTATTGAAATCAATTGAAGATTCTTCAAAATCTTCAAAAATACGCTTTAATATTTCAAATTTATTGAAATTACTTCAAAGCACCAAAACCAGTTAAAAATTTCATAGAATTTTTTGAAATACCGTAAAATATTTCGAACCCTTAAATATTGGAATCTTTCAAAATACTCTGAAATATTTTTTAATCCTTCGAAATCCTTTTCAATTATTCAAATTTGGTTAAAATTCGTCGGAATATCCAAAAATACTCTTTAATATTTTAACTTTACCAAATTTCTTTTAAAGCATTGAAACAATTTGAAAATTCCATGGAATTTTCAAAAACACTCTAAAATATTCCAGACCCTTGGAACTTGGAATCTTTTGCAATACTCCAAAATATGTTTAATTCCCCAAGTATGTTGAATTCACATACAATTTTTAGAAGCTCTTTAAAATTTCTCTAATTTTTCAAAAAAACCTAAAATCTTAAAATCCTTCGGAATCCTTTCAAATAATTGAAAGCTATTTAAAACTCCTCAGAATCTTTTTAAATACTCTTGAATATTATATATTTGTTAAATCCCTTGAAACTTCCAAAGGTTCCGAAAAATTATCTGGAATTTCAAAGAATAACCTGAAAATTTTCCAATCCATTGGAATACCTTCAAAATATCAAAATCTATAGAAAACTCCTTGAAATCTGGCAAAATAACCAAAAATAATAAAATCCCTTCGAATCTCTTCAAAATACCTTTACTATTTCAAAAATCTCCTACAATCTTAAAAACCTTCGTTATCCCTTCAAATAATTGAAAGCTATTTGAAACTCCTCAGAATCTTTTCAAATACCCTCAAATATTATACATTTGTGAAATCCCTTAAAACTTTCAAAGGTTCTTCAAAATTTTTAAGAGTTTCAAAGGATACCCTAAAAATCTTCAAATCCATTGGAATTCCTTCGAATTATTAAAATCTGTTGAATACTCCTCAAGATCTTGTAAAATACTCTCAAACATTTCAAATCACTCGAAATCCTTTGAAATTCCTTCAAATTACTGAAATCAATTGAACACACCCTCGAAACTTGAAATCTTTCGAAATACAACGAAAAAACGAAAAAATTGAAGAGTATTTCTTTAAAATACTCTGGAATATTTTAGAGAAATTTTTAGAAGCTCTCTAAAATTTCTAGAAATTTTCAAAAATTTTTGAAATCCTTTGGAATCCCTACAAATAATTAAAATCTGTAAACAATTTTTAAGAATCTTTTAAAATACCCTATAAATAATTGACCAGAAGTGATGACATTAAATCACTGTGCGGCGTCCTGGACAATCAATAATTTTAAAAATATTTCCAACAATAATTTTTTCTAGTTTTGAATTCAATTCTCATAGTAATTTAACGTGATTAAATTCTAAAACAGGTAGCGAACTCATCAGCAAAACGGAAAAAAGTCGATTAGTCCACGATCCAGGACTTGTTTTTTTTTTCAAATCTTCGCAGGAGAAAAAAATGATCGGGGACGCAAAAATGTTGGCTTTTTTATGGCTCCTACGTGGGTTCCATGTGTTCAATCAGATATTTCAATGAGTTCCTGGGTTTCTAGGTACCTAACCCATGATCATGTACCTAACCGACCTAACCTAATCAGACTGTCAAACCAAAGCATAACAAAAGGCAACAAAAAGAACAAAATTCAATGGCGTCGCTGCATGTACAAATACTCTTTCATTTAAGAGAACAAGTTTTTCTACGTGTACTCCATCAATGTTTTTACTTTTCTATATGATTTCAAACATTTAAAACACTCTCATATAAAGAATAAAGTGAAATCAGTCGATTTAATCGAAGCATTTAAAGAAAAGCAGTAAGTACAACCTAACCTGTAAATAAAGTATCTGAGAAATAAATCACGGATTTTTATTGTTTACCGTGTTCTATAATTTGAATTGAAGCAAACTGAATTTTGAAGTTCGGTAGATGTTGAATGTATTCGAATAATATAAATAGTTTTAACACGTTAATTAGTTTTTATTTACAAATTAAGTGCCAAAGTGGAAAGATTGTACTGAACCCTGTGTCAAAAAAATTATGTATTTTGATTCAAACTACTATTAATAATTAGGGTACAGAAGTTTATATGAACAAAACGAATGAAAGTTTATGTTGTTATGAGCATTTTTTATAAAAAATTCACAAATGGAAATATTGAAATTGTCTTCACGGATCATTTGACAGGTTTTCAATATGCGGTTGTTGAATAAATAAGAAAAAAAAAATCTAACCCCTCATTTTTCCCTTTTTTTCCTTCAGAAATTTGGAAAATCTCCTAAAACTTATCATATCGCGTATCTCAAGCCCATTTCCCCCATTTCAACAAAATTTTAATTGATTTTTTAAAGCTCCTAAATAGGAATCAAAGAGATAAATAAACGGAACCTTTTGGAAGATACCAATTTGAAATATTTCCTAACTGATTTATTTTCTAACGTTGTTTAAAATAGGGGCTAAAATGTTTTAAATTTCGGACATTTTCAGCAAGATAGATGATTTTTAACAAAAAAAGTTCCGAGTTTCAACCAAATAGTTGAATAATTTTCAATCAAGAAGCTCAATTTTGTACTTAAAAAGAACCTTCAAGGAAATACATGAATTTTCAAGTGGAAGCTTTTCTTAGTCAACATTTCCCACTCAGCAAATAATTTTAAAAAAAAGGAAAGGAATTCTTTCAACAAGAAAATTAATAGTGTATAAAGAGAGAAATCTTCATTTGAGGAAACTAATTCTCAATAAATTAGTTCAACTGCCAAACAAATATTCAAATCTTTATCGGAAACAGATTAATTTTTGATAAAAAAATTGCATTTTCAAGCCACAAAGAC
This sequence comes from Neuroterus valhalla, assembly GCA_011762715.2. Taxonomy (NCBI): domain Eukaryota; kingdom Metazoa; phylum Arthropoda; class Insecta; order Hymenoptera; family Cynipidae; genus Neuroterus; species Neuroterus valhalla. Next base: position 13,373 of record WSXT02166843.1, on the reverse strand, counting down.
GAAGTTTATACAAAACAGTAGAATTTTCGAAGCAAGAGGGTGATTTTTCAACAAAATCATCCCCGGAATTATAAACAGATATTGAAGAAATGAGTAAAAATGACTTTTTGGAAGAGATTCTTTTTGATGATAGCAATTTTTAATATTTCCTAACTGACTTATTTCTTAATTTTTGATTGAAACAGGCCCTAAATATTCTGAATTCCGGACATTTTTAGCGTAGTAGATGATTTCTAACAGAACAGTTCAAGTTCCAACCAGATGATAGAAAATTTTTTTTGTACTTGAAAAAAAGAAAAACTTTCAACAAAATACATGAATTTTCAACAAACTTTTTTTAGCCAACATTCCTAGTTATAAAAATGAATTCAACACAAAAGGTAAATTTTTAACCTAAGAGCTGAATAATTATCTAAACAGTAAATCATTTTTCAATAAATAAGTTAAACTATCAACCAAAATTATATTTCCATCCAGAACAGATTCATTTTTTATAGAAAAGTTGCATTTTCAATTCACAGTGACAAATTTTTCACGAACCAATCGAATTTTCAACCCAAGAGCCATTCTCAAACAAAATTGTCCAATTTTCAACCAGAAGAGAAAATTTCGAGCAAAAAAAATAATTTTCTACAAAGAAAGACAAATTCTCCACAAAATCAGTGATTTTCAACCAAATAGTTTAATTTCATTGTCGAAAAGACGAATTTTTCTACATAATATTAAAAAAGTTTACCAAAGAGATGAATCTTTAACCAAAAAAATGAATTTTGAACAGAATTCTTAAATTTTAAAGGCAATATTACAATATTCTTTTAAAAGAGATCAATTTTCAACTTAAAATGGAAGAATTAACATTTTTAACCAAAGATCTTCCAGTCAAGAATAAGAGAAATTCCAATTGCTTCAGTTTAAAAAATTAATTTTCTACCAAAGAAGCGGGTCTTTAACCAAAGTTAAACTATTAACCAAGTGTTTTAACCCTCATCCAAAACAAATTTATTTTTAATCGAAAGGTTCAATTTTCAAGCCTCAAACACAAATTTTCTACAAATTTGTTAAATTTTTAACCTAAAAGGGTTGTTTTCTTCACAAAATTGTTCAATTTCAGAAAAAGAAATACCTTTAACCCAGAAGATAAATTTTATACAAAAAGACAACTTTTCAACAAAATATATGAATTTTTAACCAAATTGTTGAATTTTCCCCCTAAAAAGATGAGTTCTTCTGACCCAAAGGGAACGTTTACATATTACGTAACGCACTTTTCTTTTTCTTCACCGTTGCATCTCTTTTGTCATCCCGGCATTTTTATTTTCGTCTTTATTTAAACAAAAGAAAAGTGCGTCACGTAATATGTGAACGTTCTCAAAGGGCAGGAATCAACCAAAAAAGATTTCTCAGCCAAGAAAAAAGTAAAATTTTAACCAAATTATTCAATTTTCAAATAAACAAGATAATATTTCCACAAAATATTGGAAATGTTTACCAAAGAGATCAATCTTCAAACAAGAAAATTGAGTTGAAAGGAAATGCTTGAATTTTCAAGGCAGCATTACCATTTCCTACTGAAAGAGATCAATTTTCAACTGAAAACAAAAGAATTACATTTTTATTCCAAAAAAATTGATTTTCAACCCATAAAAAAAAACAATTTCATACTACTATTTATATTTCTAACCAAAGACTTTTTAAACAAGAAGAGAAACCCCAACTAAATTGTAAGATTTTCAACTAAAAAAGATACATTCTCTACCAACAGTTGAATTTGTAACAAACGAGTTGCACTTTCAAACAAGAAAGATTGATCTAATCCAGAAGGAGAATAAATTTCAACCAAATTATTGAATTATCTACTGAAAAATATCTATTTTTGATCGAAGATGGAATAATTAAATTTTCAGTTTGAAAGAATAATTTTCAACCAAAGAGGTCGAATAAGTAGATTTTCTACAAAAATTCAACTACGAATTTGTACAGAAAACTGTCAAATCTTGAACCCAGAAGAATGATTGTTATACAAAATTGTTTTATTTCCAATCAAGAGAAAGATTTTCTACCAGGGAGATTAGTTTTCTACATAAAGACGAATTCCCAACAAAATACATGAATTTGTTACCCAAAGTTGAATTTACCATTAGGAAAAATTATTTTTCAGCTAGAAAGGCAGAGATAAGCCAAAAAAGATTCCTCAGTCAATAAGAAAACAGAAATTTCAGTCAAATTAAATAATTTTCAAGTCAAAAAGACGAAATATCTACAAAATATTAAAAAATTAAAAAAAAAAGAAAAATGTTTAACAGAGAGATGAATCCATAATAAAAAAAAATTGAGTTTGAACAAGATGCTTAAATTCCAAAGAAAGCATCACAATCTACAACTACAAGATACCAATTTTTAACTGGAAACGGAAGAATTCAATTTTAATTCCAAAAAATGGATTCTTAACGAAAAGAAGAACAACGAATTTTTTAGAAAACGGTTTAATTCACAACTAAAAAAATCATTTTCAATTAAATAGTTCAATTTTTAACAAACAAGTTGCTTTTTCTACAAAGGAAGATTATCTAGTTCAGAAGAAGATAAAATGTTAATCGAAGCATTGGATTATCTACTAAGAAAATATGAATATTTAATAAAAAAATTGAGTAATTAAACTTCAACTTAAAAAGATTAATTTTCCACCAGAGGCAGATCTTCAACTAAAGTTAATCTATCAACCAAATGTTTGAATCCCCTTCCAAAACAGATTTATTTTCATTCAAAAAGTTAAATTTTTAAGCCAAGAATAAAACACGATAAAGATGATAAACTTTTTGCAAAAAGACGAATCTTCAACAAAATACACGAGTTTTCAACTTAACAGTTGAATCTTCCACCAGAAAAGATGATTTTTCAATCAAAAGAGCAGGTATAAAAAAAGGGAAATCCGTTCTCAAACATAAATGGAACAATTGAACTTTCAGTTGAAAAATGAAGAAAGAAAAGAAAAAAATGAAGTATCAACAAAATAGTTAGAATTTCAACCAGATATGAAATTTCAACAAAAAATGAATTTTTGAAAGATCATTCAATTTTTCAACCTGAAAATATATAGTAGACTTTTCAATCAAATATAGTTGGATTTTCACAATACATAATGTTACCCTCGTACAAAACAATTTGATTTGAAAATGTTCTGATTATGTGAGAGCTCCTGAATGATAAAAATATATTGGGAGTAAATTTCGGAATTTAAGGAAACAAAAACTGAATAAGCAGGTTTTTCAAATCATAATTTTGATATTTTTCGAACCAATCCTTTCTAGCATACATACTTCGAAAATACGTTTGAAACAATTAAAACATGAGCATTATTTAATTTTGTTCTTCATTTTTTCTTCAATCTTCGATCTTTTTGAATTTTTTTCAACACAGGGCCTAATTTGATTCAAATTTCAGACATTCTCAACTAAATAGTTGATTTTTAACGAGTTAAAGCTATGACTAAATAGTTTTTTCAACTGCATAAAGCTAAATTTTCACCAGAAAAGATTAATTTTCTACCGGAAAAGAACTTTCAACATAATACATGAATTTTTACCTAATCATATTTTTAGTCAACATTTTCAGTCATAAAAAAGAATTTTTTTATCAAAAAAGAACTAATTTATCCACAAGAAAGTTGAATTTTCAACCAAAGAGAACGGATTTCCAACTGAAGTTCAACTATCAGCGAAATGTTGAAATCCTTGAAAAGAATACTAAAAAAATCAATAAAAAAAATTGAAACATGAGCATTTCTGAATTTTCTTGTTTATTTATTTTTCAATCTTGGATCATTCTGAATATTTATCTGTTCAATAGATTTTTGATAGCTAGTTAAAAAAATGTTTAAAAGACAAAAATGCCTTGACTGGAAACGTAGGAATCAAATTTTTTATTCTAAAAAAATAATTCCAAACGAAAAAAAAACGATTCTCATACAAAATATTCCATATTTTCAACCAAAGACTTTTCAGTCAAGAAGAGAATATGATTTTATATTTCCATATTGAATTTTTATATTTTACATTAATTTTCAACAACAAAAAACGAATGACTTAGAATCCCTTAATGAACTTAAATATTTCAAAAAAAGGCGCTGCTGTTTTGGGACAGTTTTGTACAATATTTATTAAATATCTGTATAATATAAAAAGTTTTTAAAAATTATTCAAATCCTCTCTTGATTCCCTTTTTTCCGGAATAAAATCCTACTTTTTACCTGAAATTGAACTATTGAACCGCTGGGATCCTTTAAAATGTCAAAATTATAGGTAGAAACTTGTCTGAAAAAGAATACTCAATTAAACTGTTATTAATTAGGTCTTGTTCAATTATTTTATTTGAATCTATAGCAATGAACATGGGAGAACCGCACGCCAAATATTATAAGATGTGTCTGCAACCGGAATATGAGAAGCACATGGCATCACAACAAACAAATATTAGATGGAAACGAAAAATGGAGAAGGGCATGATGGGAATATCATCGGGTCACGATCCAACAGGTAAAAATGAAATCTCATGCTTTGGACCCAATGCCAGGACGAAAAAATGTCGAAAAGTAGAAAAATACTAATTGAAAAAAAAAGTTATGTCTTTTGCAGAAAGCAGTGGACATCATCATGAAGAGCCTCCCCAACATTTCTCCAGATTACCTCCCAAACAGGTAAAAACAATATCTTTATCAAGTTTGAACAAACTGGATGAAGATATCTTTAAAAAATTATTTTGGTGCAATACTTAAACAAGTTTCAACAAATTAGAAAATTATTATTATTATTATTATTATTATGATTCTTCAGAATCTATATAATTAGTAATTATAATAATTTGATGTGTTCACAATTTTCTGTAAGTACCATGAAGTTTTTTCGCAGAGATTTTTTGGTTTCTTCACTCCATTTTCTTTTCAAATTGGTTCGCTTTCATTATTGAAAATTTCAATACCAATTGAAACTGAAGCTACAATGATTGATCAATTATGTAAATGCTCTCAGAATGATGACAATTATTTTAATTTCAAGTTTACGTTCTCCCTAAATGGAATAAGTTTCTGATGATTTGTTGAAGAATTTGATATCAGATTAAAAATGTTTGAAATAGTACATTTTTCAATCAAAGGCATTTGAAGCTCTATAATTTGAAATTTAAAAGCTTTCGAAATAAACAGTTTGTAATGCTTATAGATTTTCAATGTTCAGAATTGAATAGTTTCAGAAATAATATTTGAAAATCTCAAACTACGATTACTTTTAGTTTATCACTTCGAATCAGGAGGATTTCATGTTAAATAATTTCTAAACAAAAGAGTTGGAAAAATGAATGATTTCGGAGAATATCTCAGATTTCATTTTTCAACCAAAGTGATGGATTTTCCAGTAGAATTATGAACAGTTTAAATTGCAAATAAAGATTATTTGTTACCTAGAAAGATTAATTTTCTACCAAAAATTACAATGTTCCAAAAAAATAATTGAATTTTGAACTGAAAAAATAATTGATCTCAACCGAAAATGGAACAGTAACATTTTGAGTTTGAAAACCCAATTTCATACCAAACAAAAGAGTTTTCAACTTGTAAAACAAAGAATCATCAACTGAAAGAGTTAAATTTCCGAACAGGTGAATTAATTTTTAGCAAAAAAGATAAATTATTGTCAACCAACATTTTAATACTCAAATTTTGAATATAACCAAACAAATGAATTTTTAACTACAACTATAGAATTTTTTTTTTGGAATAAATTAAATTTTCAGTCGAAAAAAATTACTTAGATATAACCAAAAAAAATTAGCTTGTATCTAAAAAACTAACTTTCAAACAAATCGATTTTAAAGCAAAATGATGAATCCTCAAATAAAATTGTAAATGTTAAACTGAAGCAGTTGAATTTTAAACCAGAAAGGCAAAGAGTTTTCAATTTGAAATTTGAAAAATAGTACACTTTCCAGTCAAAGGCATTTGGAGCTCTATCATTTGGAATTAAAAATCTTTTGAATTAAACAGTAAGGAATGCTTATAGATTTATAGTGTTCAGAATTCGATTGTTTCAGAATTAATATTCGAAAATCTGAAACTACAATACTATTAAATTAATAATTTCGAGTCGAAAGGATTTCATGTTGAATAAATTCTAAACGAAAGAGTTGAAAAATGAATGATTTCGGAGAATATCTCTGATTTCGGAATTGGAAATTTTTGAAGAGTATAATTTCAAAATCATAGTCATTAAAATTATATCATTTCTGATTCAGAGAATTCTAAATCGAATAATATCAAAATTTCAAAAAATGACAATTCGAAATAGGAACGATTTGAATAGTAATAATTCTCGAATGAAAAAGGTTAACAGTTGAATAATTTCAGATTAAAATTTAGAAATAGGGCAATGAGCATTTAAAGTCTCTCAATTTGGAATTGGGTAAGTTAGAATTGATATCTGTGGAAGATGAACGTTTCTGAATTGACCTTTGAATTATAACATTTTGATTTTATATTTTACGTTTGAAAATACATATTCCAAATTTTTAATCGGATGATTCTCCATTGAAGGCTCTGAAATATGAATTATTTTGTATCAAAATATTGAGTTTTAATATATTTAAATTCAGATTATAAAAAAAAAAATAAATTTCAAATAGAAAGTAATTTAAATTTTATCATTTTCTAATGGAAACGTTGAAAAGAAAATATTTTTGAATGAAAATCTTCAAAAATTAGAATTAGAAATTGATAAAATGTTTGAAATTGAACAGTTTTCAATTCAAAGTTTGAAATAGGGCAACTTTATGTTGAAAGTAATTGAGATTTGATCATTCCTAGATAAGCATCCAAACCCTCCCTATTAGAAATTGAATAAGTTATAATTAGAGAAGAACACTTTTATATTGACTTTAGAATTATTTCGAATTCAAAACGTTAGAAACTCTAAAATTTCAGATTCAGTGTTTGAAAATTGTATATTTTCTCTCTTTTAATGAATGCTTCGGGATTAAAAAGTAAACCATTTTTTTAATCAAAATTTATAAACCAATTGATTGTAAATAATAATCATGTTCAATTGATAATAAATGAAATTTTTCTGTATCTGTTTCAAGTCTTCGAAACTGTAGAACAAAATCAAATTATAAATTGAAAACTAATATTCGACGATTTACTTAGGTTCTCAAACTTTTTTCTTCGGTTTATTAGTAGCTAGTAATTATTATATTTCATTTTACAGGCAACTGACCACACAGCATGTAAGGTTCAAATTAATAATTTGACGAGAACGGTACATCAATATGAAACTGCACTCGGAGAATTGCAAGGAAAAGTCGACAGTCTCGATAATGTAAAAGAAGAACTCGAATCATTGAAACGTGAAGCGGCAGAATTGCGAGTTTTAAATCGACGTTTGCAGGAAAGAATCCTCGATGGTTTTGATGGTATGTAGAAGAAGAAGATACTCATTTTAGAGTAAAAAGAGCATTTGAAATCAAATTTAATATTGCTTTTTAAATTTCAGGACAATCTGGAAACAGGCAAGAAGTGGACAGAGAGCCGACTCCTGGTTTTATTGACAAAACCACAAACAGGGTTTGTTGAAAAATTACTGCGTAGTACTTAATTATTTATTATCGTCTACCATCAAATAATTTTAGACATACGTGTATCTGAAAAAAATGATTTTCATTGCAGATTTATCTTGGTATGAATCAGTGGTTACCAATGCAAAGTTGGAATTTAATAACGTCTGACTGCAAGTCACCAGCCCAATTTATTCGACAAATGATGGTCGCAATGTTTCCTTATCAGACTCTACTTCAGCAAACAGTTACAGGCAAAGGATCGAATCGTAATAGAAGTGGTCCTCCATCTGAAGGAAGATTAGATCCAGAGAAAGTTCTTGCTATCAAATGTAATTATTTTCTAAATAATTCTGAATGGGTTTCCAAATAGTTTCTGAATAGTTTTGTACAATTTAGTTCTTGAAAAAACCTACAAAGTGATTCGGAAATTATGATTAAAAAAACTAGTTAGGACTTTTGAATTTAAACTACTAACAGACTCAATTATTTTCCAGCTATATTTCAGTGGTATTTAATCAACGTGAAAAAGATGACTCTTGCTCAAGCAGATGCGCATGTCGAAAAAACGAAGGCGTACATGTCCAAAAAGATTGCACAAATGAAAGACAGTAAGGACATTTTATTTTCCCTTTGTATGGAAAAACTTCATCATCCATTTTTCAGTTTTAAAATTTTTAATTATTTGTAAACTATTAACTATTTAACGGTCTGATTAAAAATTAAATTATTTGGATCAGAATTCATCTTTCTTGGCTGGAAATTCAACTACTCGGTTGAAAGTTGAACTACATTGTTAGAAATTGATCAACTATTTAGTAGAAAATTTGTCTTTTCTAAGAAGATTAATTTTTTTGGTAAAAACCTCAATCTTTTTGTCTGGAAATTCAACTATTTTGTTAAAAATTCATCTTCCTTGGTGGAAATTCAATTTTTTTTCTTAAGAAGTGGTTAAAAGTTCATGTATTATTTTGAAAATACGTCTTTTTGGGTTGAAAATTAATCTGGTTCGACTGTTTGGTTGAGAATTCAATTCTTTTGTGAAAAATTCCTTTCTTTTCGCTGAATTCGTCTGGTTGAAGATTAATTCGTTTTTTTTTCTTGAAAGGTAATTTTTTGAATTGAAGACTTCCGTCTTATATTATTTGTGAAAAAAATTATGTTTTCCGTTAAACATTCAACCATTTGCTCATAAATTCCTGTGTTTTGATAAAAATTCGTCTTTTGGTACAAAATGATAATGATAAATAATAAAATAATAATAATCTTCGTTAAAAATGCAGATATTTGGTTGAAAATTCATTTTTTTTTGTTTGATAATTTTTCGGAAAATTGAACTTTCTTATTAGTAATTTTTTTTTGGTCGAAAATTCGAATGTTTCTGAAAATTCTCTTCAGGTTGGAAACGTTACCTGTTTTGTTGAAATTTTAATCATTTTATAAAAGATTTGTCCTTTAGGATTGACTATAAATTATCCTTGATTCAAAATTAATTTTTTCTATTAAAAATACAACTGTTTTCGGTTGAACATTGATTCTCTTTGCCTAAAAACTGGACTATTTTGTTGAAAATGAATTTTTGTAAGTTGAAAACTTAACTATTAAACTAGAAGTTCAAATATTTCGTTAGAGATGCATCTATTTTATTTGACGTTTGATTACTTTGATAAAAAGCCAACTATTTTCATAAAAGTCATATTTTTTGGTTTAAAATTTAACTTTTTCGGTGAAAATTTTCCTTTCGATTCGAAAGTTTCATCTTTCGGGATTGAGAATAAACTTTTTTTTGTTGAAAATTTGATTGTATTCTAAATAATCTGTCTTCTTTCCTTGGAAATACAACTATTGGGTTGAAGACGCGACTGCATTTGGTTGAATATTAATACTTTTATTTTGGGAATTCGACTATTCGTTGAAAATCGATTTTCGTGTGTTAAAAATAAAAGTGATTGGTTGAAAATATAACTAATCTTTCTAAGGAGACAAAAATTAAACATTTTTTTGTGGAATAATATATGCAATGCTTGATTGCTGCAAATGTTTATTGACATTTTTAAAAAATGAATGTTTTATGTTTCTTTTTCAGGTGAGAACAAAGCACAAGATCCTTTAATAGTACAAGAGTACATTGTACAGGAAAATCCCTTCATCATGGAGAATGGAGGAAGCAACATTAGTTATATAAAAGAAAGTGATGATGATTGGGACTCTTAATTTAAAAACCTTTCCTTCTTCTGTAAAAAAATGATTACAAATCTATCCTGTATGACTGTCTGATTATCTTTTTTAGTAGAGAATATATACAAATAAATATATATATGAAATATTGGATAGTGTAAGTTTATATAAGTATTTAGTTTATGTTTAGACGTTAAACGGAATAAAAATGATAACCAATCCTTCTAAAAACATTATTCAGATATATCATTGCATGAAATCCAAGATATTATTCCAATAATCTTAGATATATTATACAAGCTAAACAATTGAAAATCTTTTACTACGAATTTGAAAACTGAGGCTTCAGAATTTTCATCGTACATACATAAATAATTTAATTGGAACGTTAAAACCAGCCCGGTTTCTGAAGTTTTGCACGCATAGCCATAAAATTTAATCTTATTTATTCTTCGATTCTACAATGAAGCATTTAATTAAGCATTGTGATAAGAACAATAATAAATTAGAAACAAAAATATTTTAGAATTCGATTTATTCTATGAAATAGTCGTAATATAGACATACGGGAATAAAAAAAAAATTAATTTTTAATCCTTATTGTTTACCTTTTTAGCAGATTCCACTGATTTTTGCCACGTTTTCGAAGCGATTTCCAGCTCATCAATATCTTCTGCATATTCCATTCTGTATTTTCGAATTCAAGATACTATTTTTCAACTAATTTGTTTTCTATTCACGATTGAAAAGTCTAAGATACTTCGTCACCTTCGTCACGTTTGATTGATCACGTTTTTTAGCAAGTTTGAAAATAACTTTTTGAGGTTAGGAAACTGACAGCAAAAGGACAATGCGCAGAACACAAAGCGCATGTCCACGAATATTTCGATAATTTTGTAGAGCAGTTAATCAATATGTTTAATACAACTGTAAGTGCTTTAATTCAGAAAAAGCTAAAGAGAATAAGTTTTTCATATTTATCATGAATAAAACGGATAATTGACAATAAATTATGATATGTCAAATTTTCGCGCGCTTTGGATAGAGCGATGCGAGCGCTGCTGTGAGAAAATTTGCAAATCTTTCGAAAAGGGTGAGATAAAGGTTATGTCAGGTTATGTTTACTTGGTTTACTTCACGTGGGGGCTCTTGTGTTTACTTATTTGCTTTAGAGACTTTTAAGCATAATTAATGTAACAGTGCCATATTTATCATAATTAAAGTTTCACCATTCTTACGAAGTATAAAAAATGGAAGGTGTTGAACAAAATGCGACTGAAGTTCTTGATGTCAACGAACAAAAGTGAGTATAGAAAAATGGGGTATTTTAATTTTTGTATTTCAAAGTAAATTTTGGATTCAAAAAACCCATATTGTTATTCATTTTTTCTCAAAATCTTTTCAAGAAAATGCTTCGCTTTACAAATTAATATAGTTTATTACTTTTAATTTGAGACATTTCTCAAAAGTGTGTATTGAAAAGTTTGAGGCTATGTTGCGAAACAATTTACATATGTTTTTATTATACAAATTTTTGCTATTGCATATAATTTGTTACTACCACGGGCCGATTTGAAAAGTGTATGATATTCGGCTGTAATTCGAACATTTGAAAAAAGTATATAATCAAACTAGACATAATTGAGTTAAGAAAAAATGCAACCCGTCCTCAGTTTTTAGAATTGTAATAAACATCTATTTTAATGAACTAATATCATCATCTGGTGGGAAAATAATATTTTTGGTTGAAAATCCAACGATTTGGTTGAGTATTGAATTCATTTTCGAATATTAATTTTTTGGTTAGAAGATTCTTCAATGTAGTTGAAACTTCATCTCTGATTGAAAATTGATCCTTTTTTGGATTAAAATACAACTTTCCAGTTGAAAATGATCTCTTCTGGTTCCGTTGAAATTCATTCTTTTTGCCATAAATTCACTTTTTGTTTGGAAATTGATAGTTGAATAAAAATTCAACAATTCCGTTCGAAATTTGTCTTTTTAATTACATTAATCTTCTTAGTGGGAAGTTGATTTGTTTGGCTGAAAATTCTGCTCTTGAGTTTAACAACTATTAAAAAAAATTGATTTTTTCCAAGTTTCACCTAATTGTGTTTTTCAGAAAATGTGTTTTCGGGTTGAAATTTAATCTGTTTTTGAAAATTCATCTTTATAGGTTAGAAATAAATTTCTCTGTTAAAAATGCATCTGTTTTTTGTTGAATAATTAATCTTTCTTCCCTTTAAATTTTTACGTATGTTGGAAATTTAAATCTTGGGTTGAAATTTCAACGGTTTTTTCGAATCAGTCCTTTTGGATAAAAAATTGAATTGTTTCTGATTAAAAATGCGTGATCGATATGCTAGTTTCATAATGAAGCATAGAATATTCGAAATTCAGTAGAAATTTAGAGTAATTAATCGAATTTGATTACATTTTCCAAATTTTCCCAGGTTGATGGAACTGGCCCAATCAAAGCCAAAAGGATTTTCTCATAAAGACATAGCAGCTAAACTCGCAAATCTTGATGGCGAACAAAGAGCAGACGTTGTAAACAAACTTCTTTTACGAGGAAATATCGTACTTTACACACATGGTTCATCTCTTCTCTACAAAATAAAAGATCCCTCGAAAGTAAAAATTGCCAAGGGTTCCGATAATGAGGAAAAGATAGTCTATTCCATAATCGAAGAAGCAGGTAACAAAGGCATATGGATAAGAGATATAAGATACAAGTCCAATTTGAATAACACTTCATTAACTAAAATACTGAAAAATCTCGAGGCTAAGAAGATTATAAAGTCTGTCAAGTCGGTAGCTGCTGGGAAAAGAAAAGTATTTATGCTCTATGAGCTCCAGCCAGACAGATCCATAACTGGTGGAGCTTGGTACCAAGATCAGGAATACGAGGCCGAATTTGTCGACGTTTTGAATGATTGTTGCTATAAATATTTGCAAAAGCAAAAAGCGAGGATGTCGGAATGCAAATCGGGACCACTTGCGGCCAGAAATATCTCTTACGCCAGTTCGAGGGATGTTTGGCAGCATATTACCGATTTGAAAATCAGCAAGGTAGTATCAAGGAAGAGATATTCTATTCGTAAAGAACTCCTTTCTTCCTTCCATTCCGTAAATTCTATTTTATCCTAAACTGTCTTACCTCGTTGTCCACAATCACATAGTTAATTTCCCTCCCCTGTTTCGTTCCTGAGCGTGTATATTTCCCTCCCTTATCCCTCCCCATATTTCTGTTGAGAATAAACCATCCCATCTTCTCCAAGCTCTTTATCAATTTCCTCCCTTTCCTTAAATATCTTAAACTCTTAAATATCAAGTATTTTAATGAGAATGTGTTCCTTGAGGCCAGTCGAGCCTTGAGTAAACATAATGCAAAAAAAATTCAATAATATTCATAGAAGTAGAGGTTTTCAGCATTTTTGTAATATTTGCAACTCTGTGTACGTACTACACTGTAAAATGAATCAAGCACGTATGAAGCCGAGCGCGAGGTGAAGAGCAAATTGAGCGCGTAGCCCGAGGTGGATGCATTATCGAGCGCGAAGCGAGAGATCTAAATGATGCGCGCCGTAGGCGCTCAA
>WSXT02166832.1:0-23776 GCA_011762715.2 Neuroterus valhalla | reverse complement strand
TGAAGTTGAAGTAATATTTGTAGGAAGTTTCAACTTTTGAAACAATTGATCTTCCTTTAAAGAATATATATTAGGTTGAGGCTCATTGACTCCGTCATTTCCGGATTCTCCTATTTTCATTCTATCCTATTTCATAATTCCAATTTTTCCTCTTTTCCGAACATTAGAAGATGATGCAATAATCATTAGGACCTTACTTCTGATGTGAATTGTTGACATAAATAGAATAGTTGAATTTCTTAGAACCTCAATTTGATGTGAAAGTTTTCTCTGATATTTTTTGATTTCAATTCAAACTTATCATTATTGTTTCTAATAAGCAAACGACCTCTATAACCACAAACGCGAAAACTTTTCTTGATATCTCGAAATAGAAAAAACTTCATATAAAGATTATATATAGAATTATAAACACAATTACAGCAGGATCTCCCTTGGAGCGACTGTCATCTGAAATAACACTGGTTTCCGGTAGAACCGCATTAAATTACATCTATGACCACAACTCATTACTGTGAAATGGGTGGCCATAGAAAACGATAGAATCTAAATGATAGTGCAGCGAAGTCCTCCTGTGTCTTGAGGATATGGAACGACCCAAGAATTACAGCTGTCTGCATCCATCGCGCAAGTACCATAGCCGGTTTTGGACATGCAAGGATAATCATTCGAACAAAATGTTTTGAGAACAGTCCGCGCAACTCCATTATGAGGTCTCATAAGTATCTGATTCGAAACATTAAGCAGGACAGGGGCGCGGCTAACACCGTTACAGCGGCAAAAATATTCGTAGGTGAAGCACCCAAATAGAATGTATCCTAGGTACTCAGGACGTGCCTGAATTAAGTACAGATAATTCAAAGAAACAAACGTTAGCTCCATCATCAAGGGCTGATACTTCACATTTCTGTAGAACTTTCCGTACAATCTTTTGTCGAGGAGCTGTCCGAGAGGTATTCTGACCTCTTTTTTCTCCATCCAGGCTTTCAAAAGTGAGAAATATGGACGGAGTGATAAGCACGTTCTTCACTTCTGTTGCTACAATCCTGCCTTCATAGCGTAGAGTGTAAAACATAAAACGGACGAGTTGACATGTAAGATCTTCTGCATTATGCATATCATGCATATTAGAAGACCAAATCTGTAACAACATAGACTTGAATCTGCTTCGAAAGCCTCCTACACTGATGTAATATCCTGAGTTCGGCTTTCAGCCTGGCCTAGGTTGTTTCCAGTTCCTTTAGCACCAAGGTAGCTAGTAGCTTTCCCATCCACAAACTCAGAAAATTATTGTTCATAACAATTTCTGTCGAATAATATTTTTACCATCTGACAACTGACCGAGAATGAATTTCAAAAAGATATTATTGTTAGAAAAAGGGGCTCTCACCTCACCATGAATTTCGGATTTCAAGAACCGAAAAAAAATATTCTCTAATACTTTGGACTATTAACTCTGAGGTCTCGATAACTTAGATTGGTTTACAACTTTTTTACAGCAATGAATATTCATCACTGCTTGAAAAAATATATATCGTTTTTTTGCTAATGACGAATATTCATGAACACTCGTGGAACAGAATGCTTCAAGATTTCATTGGTAGTTTCTAAACAACAGTAATAGAAAAAAAATGTATTATACAAGATCCTTGGGCATTATGCTCTTACGCAGTATTAGAGCTCAAATGCAAAGGTCGAAGGTTTAAATCGAGAAATGCAAAAACACAATACTGCGGTTTTCTCAATGCAACATGCTCAAGAAGAAAATCGGGTGTGCATTTTCAGTAAGATTTTAAGAACGCTTTAGGCGTATGTGCTAGAGTAAACAAATATTCAATCATGTCCCTTTGTAAATTACCAAATCAAAGACAAAGGCAGGGGGATTAAGTCAAAGACAATACAGCAATTGTTTAATTTATCCATACTGTCTTACCAAGGTTCGATGATGCTTTGGTAGTAGCTCATGTCTGTTAATAAATTCCATAGCTCTTTGAGTGCGTTGACATATATGTCTTGTTATAGCTAATTGATAGCTAGCACATAAGTTATAAATACTTGGAATGACTTTGTCTCCAATTATGCTAGAATTTCTTTCACATTCTATAATATAGTTTAAAGCAGCAGTTTTAAGGCCAGAAAAACTGAAATTACAGTCCAAGGAACGAGTTAATGGAGCTGGAAAATTGAACTGCATTGGGCTTTCAGCTCGACTAGCGGCGATTTCTATTGCTTGGCCACCATTAACATTTGAAAAATCCATGATGTTTCTCAACTTTAATCTCCGCGCAATCTGGAAAGAAACAGTTTCACAATTTATACTTATAAAAAAAGTAATACAAGTTTGTCTAGTTTCCCAGTAAAGTCACTCTGATTGGTTCTAATGGAAGATGTTGTCTACCATCCACAAATCACAAATGTAGCGTACCAGCACAATTGAATGCTCAAATTCAAGGGAAGTATAACATTATTTTAGGACAAGATATACATTTGAAATCAAATTATTTTTATTCCCAACAAATTTGCTGCGAAATAGCACTGTATGTTACATGTGGATGTGTTTAGTTGTGCGCTTCAATCACTTTCTTTCCTTCCGAAGCAGGGATGTCTAAGGAGTGTTCAAAGTGCAAAATTCTGTCACTTTTAAATACCCCCTATCACAGCCGGTGGTAGAGGCAAACGAGCTTGTCAGAAGAAGGTAAAAAGAGGCACTCAAAGAAGCTAAAAATAAGAGAGCCGGGAAAGTGTCTAGTGGACAACCCTGTTCCAAGGAAAACTTTTGTCTTTTGGATTTGAAATGTATGCTCTAATGATTGGAATTTCCATCAGCGAATCACCAGGAGGGAAGAAGAACATAAATATATTATCTTCATTAAGATACAGATGACTTTGAACAGACAAGTTCAGAAAGGTCTCAGAGAACGTGATTTCGCCCATGGTAGGACGTTTCACGAAAATTGCATCAATGAAGATGACCGCGACCTCCAGAAGAAGGACCAATTTGTTGAAAAGTAACGTGAGCTACCAAACGTTTTTTACCAGATGGTTGTCAGAATTTTCCCCGAGGGGAGGCTCATTTCAAAAGGCTTGAGGATTCGTTCAAAAAGCTTACATAACTGCGTAGAATATTCTTAAGTCTTTTGTACACAAAAAAGTGAGTTGTAATGGATTTCTTTTTTCTGATAATGATCTATAAATAACGAATTCCAGGAGGCATTTTGTGATCTCAAATTGGAACTTCATTGAATGCGAGTCACAAAAAATCTATTAATAGCATTCTACAAATATAAAGGATCTTTAAAAAGTGAATAACTATAGTAAGGAAGATGCAGGAACAAAAATTACTTAACACTCTTATTATATGAAATTCTGTTATTTTCTTACAACTATCTAATAGTATCTAGCATCAATGTGTTGCCGATTTTTTAAAGAGGACATATTACAAAAAAACCTTGATTTATTAATTAATTTCCTTAGGACAAGCAACACTATTGATCCACTGAAAGAGAACACTGTATGTAACTCCTCGTCTAGAAGGACGACGCTCGACACTCATTGTCACCACCATAGTCCACTCGATCTTCTGATCGCAGAATACGGCTGCAAAAGATTCACTCTTACGTTTGGCTCTGGAATACATCCCATCTGTGAACTGTATACCTTCCTTAGGATACATTTTTAATTATAGAAACAGTCCTTAAATAAACGATGTATAAGTTTTGCCTTTCTTATCTAGTTCCTTTAATTTTCTTCTGATTATGTCAGACAACTTTCGATACTCACTTTTTTTTCCTTGATGTCGACTGAATCTAAATATTCTGTTCCAAGCTCAGAGAAAAAGTTGAATTGACTTCTATCAATGCAGTCAACTCGGCAACAAATAAGTATAATTTTATGCTACTGTTTGCCATGATGAATATCAATGCTTACCAATGCAACAAGAACAACATATAGAATTTACCAAATCAATCTACTATAAATATTTTTACGGAAACCATGCAAGAAGCCAGTATATCTCAAGCTTTTATGCAAATGTTGTTTGGATTCGAAAACAATTTTACAAAAAATTACTCTTTCTTTTTAAAGGTGACTAATTTGTGGATTCTGTGGATGAATGGATTAAGTGAAAAAATACATTCGCTGCAGTCTCAGAATTTTTCCCCGAGTCAAAGAA
Organism: Neuroterus valhalla; assembly: GCA_011762715.2. NCBI lineage: Eukaryota > Metazoa > Arthropoda > Insecta > Hymenoptera > Cynipidae > Neuroterus > Neuroterus valhalla. The sequence goes on along the minus strand of WSXT02166832.1, from coordinate 19,605 downwards.
CGAATTTATCGCTCTCATATTGTACAGAAATACCTGGTCATTTTATTTGTGTAGATGAAGACGATCTAATGTCAGCTGTCTTTGGGTTTTTAAACTATAAGCTTTTGCAACCCCTCAACCCTATCAGCTGAATAGTTATACCTAAATTGTGGAATATGATCTTCTTCAGCAATATCGGTTGCAACATGCAGCTTGCCAGAGTAGATAGTTTAATTATGCTCATGCTGTAAAAACAACCCTTTTCATACATCGTGCTTGGATGAAAATCACAATACTGAAATGATGGAGTGGCTTCTTGAATTAAACATATTTTTATAATCTGGTTCACTGTCTGCCTTGCTCTTTTCATTTTTTGAAATAACCTCTTTTATCGAATACAACAGATACCCAAGAATGTCTGCATTTTATTCCTGAAATATTTGATAATCTAGGCAGTGGCTTTTGAAATTTATCATTTCTTTCCACATTCATTTCTAGATCGTTCCTTGTACCAAGATTCCGATGGGACGTCATGCTTATCTCAAAACATACGATAGTGGAGTACACAGATTTGCATGAAATTGCAGCATTGAATGATGAGTTTCAATTAAGAACTATATGATCCTTCTTTTCATGCACATACTTATATATGTTCCGCAGCTTCCTTGGACACCAGATCCTACTGCGTTTAATGCGATTCTATCATATACAAAGCAATTATTTGTCCAAAAAGGACCTTCTAATGAAACGCCTAATTTTTCCTTCGAAGGACTTTACAGCGTTGTATCAGTATTAATACTTTCATATCTTTATACATTTTTTATCAACCTACTTTTGGCAACAACTTTCGTGTTCGTAGATAACATCAAGCGTATTCGAAAAGAACCAAAAATGATCTTTTTGCCCATCAGAAGAAATTTTCTAAATACCTAATGCAGATGTGTCCAACGCATGAGCAACAGTGTAAGTAACTTCACTCGTCAAGCCCCTCACTTACCACCTTGGAAGCGTTCATGCGGTGATCGCGATGTGGAAAGGGGTCCCTCGGCGGCCGGACTGTGTGAACAGTGCGCGCAAGTGGGCGTGGTCAGGCGTAGTCAGACGAATCCCGTGGCGGACGGACGAGAGAATTCTCGATGAAGCGCTCGGAGAAGAAATGAGAAGCGCGCAAACCTTGCGTTTGGCACCCCTGACCTAATCCTTTTATTACCTTGATGAACGTTTCAAAGTCTTCATTTTTACGGCCAATGGGGCAGAATGAGTTAGATGGAAAAACATTTATTCTTCACTTTATTAGTCTTGATAAATTAACTTGTTCACACCATCATGATTAACAGAGTTTTACCATTTCTCTTAAGCCTATTATTCATTCACACTTAACACACTTACATCCATCCGCATCTTACTCGCTCTTATCGCTTTGCCTTCCTCGCTTCGCCTCGCATGCATTTCCCTACTTTTCGCCAGCCTCGCATTGCCGAACTCAACCTCCGCAGTAAGTTTCTATTTCGTATCTACTGTTCCTTATCTGCCTAACAATATAGTTAAGTTCTTGTAGTGTAGTCGTTGCCAATCCCAGTGTACATTTGATATACAGGGTGTAGGTACACATCTTAAATTTTGATCTGCAGAGTTGGAAAGATCATGTCTTGGAGGCGAACCCACCTCCACAGCGACAATGCACTGCATGGAGCAATCCCTCACATTTATCATGACTCTTGAAAGTGTGTCGGAGGCTATTTGCTCTATAGTGGCACAGATGTTTGCTCTCAGGTCCTCCAGAGTCCTTGGGCGGTTGACGTACACGTGGGATATTAAGAAACTACATAAAAAAATCACACTGTGCCAAATCAGGGAAACGCGGAGGCCACTCCGAATCAACCCCCGTCAAGATGAGGCACCCTGGGAAGTATGCCTTGACGGCAAACGCTCATTTCTCACGATTCCAACGCATGGTGATTCCGAAGCTAACTGAAGGTAGGGTTACTGACCTTTAGAATCTACTGCGTCGAATGAGACTACGGCCACCCGGCATCAACCCCTCCAGCCGAAATGGCGTGCATTTCAAAAAAGGAAACTAGCTGGCCGCATCCTGTACCTCTCTTGCACCCTTTTTACTCTTCACACCTGCCTCATCACAACTTTTTTCCTCCTTTTTCTCTCCTCTATATGACAATTCGCTCCTCATTCCTCAGAAATGGTAAACCCAGGTACACAAAATCTTTCACCTCCTGCACCGTCGTGTCGTCCTCACCCACTTAAAATCCCCTCCCTTATCCCTCTTACCCTCTCTCCAGAACAACATAAACTTGCACTTTTCCGCATTCAGCTTCAACCAACTCTTATCCAGGTATCTTCTCAACCTCTTTATCATCTCTTTCAAGGCCTTTATACTCTTGCCACAAACATTATGTCATCTGCAAACACGAGTTATCAAGTTCTAATCCCTCTTACTTTCACCCCTCCTACCGCTCCTCTCGCTAGCTTTTTCTCCATACAAGCCCTTTGTTCATCCAGAAAACCTCCCAAATTTTTAGTCTCCCCCTCCCACCCTATCTTTCGTCTCTGCATACACACCTCCCTTAACCTCTCGATAAACTTCTTTCTTCTTCCCTCTCTTCCATCGTTTACTGCAACCTTTCCCTATACTCTGGTGGGAATGCACCTTTGAGATATACGAAAAACGCGTACACTTTTCACGCCTCCGCTATTTCTAAACCCACTCCGTACTGCAAAATATAAATATTGTCAATGGTGCTTCTTCCCGCTCTAAACCCCACCTGCATCTCCGGAAATATTCCTTTTTCTTCGACTTCACCCGGTAATAGTCCAAGAGCTAGCTACAAAAAATGCATGTCACAGAGTTGGGTATTGGAAGTCTTTGTGGATGCTGGCTTAACTATAAATTTGAAAAAAATTTCTCCTCGAACTTCAAAAGTAAGTTTTTTTGGATCTGAAATTTTGTGTATAGGAATCGAACCTGTCAAGACACTTAAGCAGTTTCTGCCCTCTGTGTAGATCGAGAAGGGCGTGAATATGCTTCTGCCGTTTATGCGAGCAAACTTCAAATTTTGCGAGCTCCATTGAAGGAAATCACGATTGTAACCAAAGACGAGGACGGAGGAGGAAGGATTCAAAGCTCAGAAGAGCAGAAGAAAGATTAGAATTTGAGAGAATTGTGACCTCAACTCAGAACCAGATATACCAGTAGAACCATCAAACAACAAAGCTGTTGTCGTGTCCGGATGATTATTTATAGCAAACGTTAGTTTAGTGCGTAAGATTACCTGTTAAACAAATCCAAGCGCGAAATTACTGCACATGTGGCTGAATGTTAGAGTTTCAAATATTATTGGTTCGTCGCGGAAACTCTACAGATGGAGCCGAAGGGCGACACTCGGGTTCCTGCGTGAGAAGGAAAGCAGTGTGCCAAAATAAGCGTAGAGAAAGTGTCGGGAAAACCCGTTGTAGAAACAAATAGAAACGTTGTGCGGAAAACTATATGATCTATGCTCATCATCAAGCGCCAATCATTTTAAATCGCTTGGAAAGCATGTTGTGGCACCTTACTTGAATTCACTTATATTATTCAATAACTCTTGAACCTTTCTACCTTCGCGCAAACCCTCATTTTCTCCCTCCAATCAAAGCTGTTTTTCTTCTGTTTTTATTTCTATTTAAACCTCCAACACGCCATAAAGGCGTATATTGCTGTATGAGAGATATTTTAAAAATTAACACATCACACGAGTCAGATCACAATCACAGAGAATGTGTTGTGCTGTTTCCCTCGGAAGCCACGTTTACGACAGCGAGAGTCACTTTCAATAATAATGTTAGACATGTGTTTCTTTGAGCGGATGAGACTCGTAAGCATTTCCACCACAACTTTCTCCTGCTACCTTTCCATGTTCACGAGTTTCCAAGATTCCCCTAAAAATTTTTTTCTTAATAAACTCGCGTGTCCCTCTAGAAGACACTTCTTAATAGCAAACTTAGTCGATGCACGCGACGATCTCCTTCAAACCGAGGGCCTTTTGAGTAGCTTGACAAGCAGAGCATAAGTAAATGTAGTGATCAACAAACCCATGTCTACCAACCTCTTCTAGGCAGACCATGATAGTCACAATCGCAGCTTGAAATACCGTGGGAAACTTGCCCCATGCGATTGTTTTTCCAGCATTGGGTGTCATCCCAAATAACCCAGCTACAGATCCGATCCAGTTCGCAGAACCGTCTGTGTACCATACGAGTCTTCCCACTGTATATAAATTATTTCTTCTCTGTTCATCATGACACTTATCTTTTTCCGGAAGATCACTTTAAAGGGCTTCATGAATAAGCATGCTTCTTCATGCAAACGATTTCATCCCCCGTTAATACACTCGTCATCACTTCATGCAGTTCAATGGGCTCGGCATTTCTCATACCTTCTTTTAGAGAAAGTCTGTATAACTCCACCGCAGCCGTCTGCCAAAGTAGGAGGTTAAGCAGTGCCATACCTAGGATGGATCCAGATACAGCTGTTGACTTTGTTCTTATTTCTTCCGTGATTTCCAGAGAAAAGACTTTCCAGATGATTCCTGGAATTCATTAAACTGATTCAAGGTACCCAGATTGATGAGACATAAGTTATAATCGGTAGGTATAATAATTACCATGTAAAACCAGTTAGCTACATTAGGCCTAAGTAGCCAAGTCTTTACCATTGCACCTCTGCACGCGCAGAAGGCTGTTTGGCTTTTTTAACTACATCATCGTAAGCACCATGATTTCAGTCTCATCCGGGCTAACAGATAGACTACCGTCATTGCATCAATCTGAACTATATTCAGAGCAGTTTTTATGAGTTCAAAAAGGGTGGCCTCATGTTTTCCTGTTACTAAGACAACAAGGTCATCCACATAACCTTGTGTGTAAAAACCGAACTCATTCAACCTACAAATAAAATCATCGATGACAAGTGCCCATAAAGTAGAAGATAATACTTCCCCTCGTGAAAATCACCTCTTTACCTTCGCTCTCGCGTACAGTGCTTGTGCAACGGCAACGGTGGATTTGCCTTCCTGTGAGGCAAATTGATTATCATGGAGGGTTTTATTCGGCAAGATTTTTTTTCTTTATATCAGAATCGACCCACTTTTTCTAGGGCTTTCAACATAAGAGTACGGGCTCATCGGTTTTAATGATTTGCCCCCAAAGTATGATTCTCTCCCCAGGTTTAGTATGAAGACTGAATCAACCTTCTTCCATGCCAACGAAGTACAACCCATAGCTATGTATGCTCTATAAGTGGTAAACAACGGTCTCATCCATTTATTTTGATTATCCTGAATCACCACCGGGAATATACCATCATTCCCAGCAGCATTATATTGTTCGAAGCGACAAAAAACTTACCTAATTTTTTTTTGTTACAATCCGACTAGCCATCCTCCAGAGATGGCTAGTCGGAGAGATGTTTTTTTCATCTTTGATTCCCCCGGAAAACGCTTGAGCACTCCTTTAGGAAGTCCAATTTCTTCACCCACTGAGGGTCGTGATAGTTTTCTGTTCTTCTAACCTCTATGTTCCAACTAAGATTTACGCATCGTCCTCAGTAGCACGAGAATATCAATCATCAGACTCCTTAGCCTTCGACACCTTGGTTGGGTATGGTTGACTCTTCTTAATGTTCTTTATGATGTTCCTAGCCAGCTCAAGTCAACTCGGATTCATTTCCGGCTTCTTCTTCGAAGTTCCTTCCCAGAACGTTGCGTATCTCGCAGGCTCGGAAAGATGGTCAATCCAGCTCCAGTTACTTCCACTTTCTTCCTTACGCGGCAGCATATCTACCCAACCTTAAGGTGTCTTGTACGCAGTAGCCTCGCAGCACACTTCTCGTTCATTTCGACGAATTCATAGTTCATTGTTTGTGGAACCGGATAAATCAAAGTTGTTCCGCAGGGACTCTTCCACCTCTTCATCATCCGTTGAAGGTTCAAGGCCAAGAATTCGGTCCTCAACTCGAGGAACTAGCTCGGCCACGATCGCCTTGTTGCCTACGACTTCCTTGATAGCAGGGGAGAATTTCTTCCTGCCCTCTGCCCCACTCCAACCTCGATCAGGATCCCTCCATCCCGCGTTAGCCATACCCCCTTGATTTTGATCGAGGTCGTGCTCGCTTTGATAGCACCTTGTTCGTAAGCCTTCCAGCCGGTTCGTCTTCCTTCAGAGAAATTCGAAGCTTCTGTAATCGTCTGCGTTCACATACTTTTCACCGCTGTTTTTTTTTTGCAGGAAGCTTCGTCTCCCGAACCTTTCCATCGAAGATCTTCATGTCAAGTTTTGCGTTACTTTCATACTCGTAGTCGACGAACCAATTCCTTGTGGATCGTGCATTCTAAATCAGCTTAAAGATGACCGTTAATGCTCCGTCCAGGCCTTTCGTGACTTGCATGGACATGCTCCTCTTCGTCCCGGAAAAAATCCCTCATTGTCTTAAAATGGTCTCCAGTTTTCCTATGTTCGTCTTTTTCTTGTCCATATTGTCTTCCCCTTTGTATTTGTGAATTCCAACATCAGTCCTGGACATCAAGTCCTACTCTTGCGTCAAGTTCAACTCTCCTCCAAACAACTCTTCACACAATATTGTCCCTAAAAAATCGCTCCCCATATATAATCCAACGAGTAGCAATGGTAATATAAGATCCACCCACGCAGAGCCCCGCATGCGGAGGTAACGTCCGCTCTAGGAGAGCGTATACTCCAGGAGGTGACGTGGTATCCTAGAGACACCGTTTACGACACCACACCCTGATGCCACACAGCCTTCGGCACGGTAGTTCGCATCTTGGTTTGATCGTTTTTCCTCTGAGACCATCCCTGGACCATTGTCCGCGAGTGCTTATAGAGTTGTATAACTGTATAGCGGAACTCCCGTTACAAGGCCCCTCTATCCGAAAGCTAAGGACACGCCCGGTAGCCCGGTCAAAGGCAAGCCGATGTCAGGAAAAAACATATGTATATGCCTCTGATTTGATAAGGATGTCTTAGGCGATACTTGCTATCCTCTGAACCATCCACGGACGGATATAGAGCACATGGTTAAGCCAAATTACTCACCCCTATTAGCGAAATCCTTACTATTCAATATTGTATGCTGCGAATTTGCATCACATCCAATAATCAGTGGTTTTTCCTCCGAACTGCAATAATCAATCAATCGTCTCCATTTCTCTATGATGTTCAATTTCAATAGCTACCAGGTCTTTGGTACAGAACCTTGGTAGGCTGATATATTCAAAACCCCTCAGGAAGGGTCCACCATTTTGGACCAAACATTTTGAATTTATTCATAAAAGAATAATTTCCTTCATCAGCGACACAAAAATACCCTAGTCATGATTTCAGTCAGAATTTTGGATCCGCCATTGTGAATTTTTCAAATCTGATTTAATGTTTGTGATCAGCGATCCCTCAAACGATAAATTGCAAAACATTGGATTAAATAATTCCAATTTCGAATTTGGTCCAGAAATTCTGGATTTCAGTCCACTGTGCATCGCGTATGGCATTGGTTCTCTCAATGACTGCTTCCACTTCTGTGAATTGAGAATTCAGCATATCGGAACTGTTCAGCAGAAGGTCGTTTCGTGCCGATGTTCCTTTAAGATAGAATTTCCATTCGGGTTCAAACCGATCCTTTCAGCGGAAACTAAGACTGGTGTGACAAAGCCTGCACACTCTGAGAATCAGTGGCGTAGATAGCTTTGAGTCATGGGGGGGGGGGGGTAGAGATGGTTTAATCAGGTAAAAAAGGTAGGCCACTATTTCCTGACTAACCCCAATCATGTATTACCAACTCCAATGGGGGGGGGTATACCCCCCCCCTTCTTCGCCACTGGTCAGGATTATATTTCTATGCGGGACTTTATGAGAGGCTGAACATTTTAAAAGGTAAGCTCCAGTGCAGAACTCACAGCAATTAATGTGCCTCTGCATTTTTACATTTCAAGTTCTGCAGAGTGATTTTTGCACATCATCTAAAATATTATTGAGTAAAGAGATACAAATACCTAGATAATAACTCCGTGCCCATAGAAGCCAAGATCCCTCCGCATAGGCCGCTCGATGTGCCTTCTCGCGATCTCGTGTGGCATAAGCTACTAGCTGGCGATTTAGAAAGTGATGCGCACAATCCCAAGTGACCCGGAACGTACTGTGACGTCAGAGCATGCACAACTCACCCATAAGATCTCTTGTAAGAGTAAATTATGACTGAAACCCGCCAAGTGAAGCTTTGTAGAGCTACATTTCTAGCAGCCAGTATGCACTGTGCTGGAACAAACAAGAACGCCGAAAAAGAAATCAGAATAACCACTGAGAATACAATCAAGTGACAAGGCCGATGGAACTAACTAACCGAACACTTTTCCATCTAGCCTAATTTAGAACAGGACATTTTTCCAAGTATTCATAACAAGGAATTCCGGTAAATAATTATAATTTGAACTTCAGGACAGGAATTTTTTATAAAAAATTATCAAACGACTTGAAACATAGAACTTTCAATGTTGAACAAGAATTTTGAGCAATAATTTTTATTCTAAATTTCGAAGATTTTACACAAAGAGTTCACGAGTGTGAAGTTAGCAGCTTGCGGAAAGAAAGGGCTAATATCACACGAGTGGAATCTTTGCTTCAACGCGCGTTATGCATACAATTTTTCATCATACCGATACAGATGTACCGATACAGAAGTAAATTATCTGATAAAGGTTTAATCCTAATTCGAGCTATGGGATTGTACCTAAATCTATGAAAGAAGTCACTTTTTAGATGAAGACTATCCTAAATATGAATTTTCAGGAAACTAATTTAGATCAAAGTTTTAATATGATTTACTCAATTTTATGGAAATAACATACCACTAATACTCATTTTGACTGTCTTACTCTCCAGCTGTCTCTAGCCTGCCGACTATACTATATTCGTACTATACACTGTTAACAAAGCGGAGTTAAAATCAACTCCGAAGCATACCCTATAAAAGTCCTACCATTCTGAGTAAACGGCACGCGGAGTAGAAGAAAACGAGTAAAAAAAGAACTCCACATCATGATGTGGCGAACAACTCCGGAAAGAGTGTTTGCAAGTTTTCTGCGAACGCAACTCGGAACGTGAACTCCGTAAGAAGTCTTGTCACGACTCTTAAGATTTTGTTTCTGCGTGGTGCGAATTATTCATATTCACTCTGAATGCACTTCGAAACCTTTTACTAACTCTATTTTACACTGAAGTAAAATATGCGGAGTTGAATGTAATCGATACTGAATCGATTCCATACTCACGTCACAATACGCTAACAAACCGAATTGGATTTCCGATTCAGGTGAATTCACGAGGACGAACAATTTCATATTATTATTGAATTCTAAACGTCGTGTATTTTTCCAGCGTTTTGTTCTGTCTAGATGCACCAAAAAAATTGAAATCAGACTGTTATGAACTCGATGTTTGCCTTTCCGTATTATATATTATTCGCATTTTTTCAGATGAAAAGTTGATAAAATATATAACTCAAAGTTCGTAGTATGTTGTGAATTTTACAAAATAGGTACTCATTTTAGTTAGATTATCCAGTTTGGAAGTACGCAATTACTTGAGAAAAAAATCATAGTCATTTTTTGGACTGTGAAAATTTCAAACTTGGTAAGGTTTTAGAATGAATTATGAGCTTAAGTTGTGACCAAAAAATTACTCTCCTAATTCCTTAGAGTGACATTTCACTTCACACAAAGTTAAATTACCCCCACTCAAACACAGAGTGAATTTTTACTCTGTAAAAAATTGGGTTTGACTTTGAATCTTGATTACAATCCACTTTAGAAAAATAGTAAAATTCGACTTTTTATAGAGCAAGGATCCACTCTTTTGGAATGGTATTCCAGTCCATCAGAGTTGATTTTCTCTGTGGGTTCGAGTGGCAGTATTTTAACTTCATGTGGAGTAAGAAGTCACTCTAAGGGATTAGGAGAGTAATGGACTTTACTTTTCTTTTGAAAAAGCTTAGTTAAAAGAAGAAATGAACAGTTATTTCGGAAAATTTGTTTCGAAGACAATGAAGGGTTTTTAATTGTTTTTGAGAGATGCGATTACAATGAATTCAAAAATTTTTTACAGTTTGGCTACATTTCGTCTTTATCTTTCATGAAAAATGTCATGTTCAAAATATATATTCTGACGGAGTCTTAAGAAAATGAAAATTTAAATGTCGTCGATGGTTTGGAAATGATAAAATTTACTTTGAAATCATGCGAAGAAATAAATAATGTTAACCAGTTGAATAATCTGATCGAAAGCTCTATATCATTCGCGGAAAAACTCCATATAAACCCAGAAAGTGACTTCGCTAAGCAGCAAAGAAAACGTCAAGCACCAAGAAAACTCGATGAAAATCCTGAAACTGCAACCCGAATCCTTCAAACAAGAACCTGAATGCATCCTGGTAGAAATGCAATCACTTCTTGATTTATGTGATGAATGTGAAAATTGTGTCGAGATTTCGAAAGACACGTACAATTTACGACAGATTTTTCTGTGAGCCTACAAAATCGTTTGATTCGCCTTGACTTCATCGGTAACTTCGGCCTCATGTGAAAGATCTTTTAGTAAACTGAAATTGGTCATGAATTACCTTGGGCGACGATCGTCTAGATTCTCTGATGTTACTTTTTCGGCGAAAAATATTGTAGACAAAATGAACATTACTAAAGTAGTACAAACTTGGTCCCAATTGAAAAATCGAAGAGTATGCACTTGAATTTGTTTGCAGTTTCGTCAAATATAGTTTTGTTTGCATTTGAAATATAAACGAAATTTAATCCAAAACAGAGGTGTTGTTTTTTCAAGTAAATTACCAAACGGTTAATATGAACTTGAGAAAATTAACATGCACATACACACATCTTTCATAATCAAATGGTTTTTTATATGCGAATACGAAAATCAAACTAATTCAGTCGGCAAATTTTACTGATCGAGTCGGCATATCCAATATGACACGCCCCCCCCCCTCCACCTCCCAACTCGTAAGGCTCGCTACGCCCCTGACATAAATATCACTACTTCCACAATATACAGAACTGAGAATTAACCTTCTATTGTTATAGAACATAGTTTTATGCCTGGTGTATATCAAAAAAAAGGTAGTTGTTTCCTCAAAATATCAGTCAGATTTACCAATATAGATTTATCAAATTACTTATTTCACTGTTTGTGGACATCAACTGTTTGTAGAACTGTTTGAATACGCGCGTAAAGATTTCACAATTATTAAAGAACACACGCAGGATTTTATATTCTTATTGATGAGCCTTTATGAGTAAAAATGGTCTATCCTTTAAAATAAAGGAAATTACATCTGAAAATAATACAGGTAATTAATTGTATTAAATTACGTTCCTTCGATCGGGGTTCTAGGGTAGTACACAGGTATGAGCAGGAATCATGGTAGCGTATGTAAGGGAGGTGTGAAGGTAAGAAAATGAAAAGAAAGGGTATGAAAGAGAAAAGGGAGTCAGATTAAAATGGAAATAGTCGAGCGTATAGGATAAAAATAATTGTTGAGATGGTATTGTGGGAAATAGTTGATATGCTAGTATGTAAGGATTGTAGATAAGGAAATGTGTGAATGTTCTGTGAAGGTCCTGAAACATGTTGAAGGGAAGGGGTATACAAAAATGAAGGGTGTACCCCATTGAAAAGGTATTGCTGTAAACCTATTTAAAAAATAGGTTCTTCCCTAATGGAATTGTGCCCTCGGATTTGGAAGTCCTGCATAAAATTTTTACTTGAGTGTGTGTGAACACACTCCGTACTTTCCTCCAATTTCCTCAGTTACGTGTAGAAAAATAATGTAGTACCCATTTGGATATGCGCTGATGCACTGCTACTTTAAAAATACTTGCAAAAGCCTTACCTTATCAAAAGCTTCTCCAGGAGCATCATCAATGGTGGTTCCAAGCAAAAAAAATGTACTAACATTTTGCACAATCGCTAGTAAACAATGTCCTCCAGAAATTAAAATTGCGAGGTAAGGAAAATCCACCTGTGAATAATTGAAATTGTATAATAAAATGACGACGACGTTCTTGTCATAGTCATACTATGGTTAGATCTTGGACGGTGGTCTCTTGTCCCATATATTCTTATTCATTACTTAAACAATGTTTCCTCACAAATTCGAATAATTGATGTTATTTGGAAAATTCAACACTATTTTCATAATCTGATAATCAATGTGGACTCACGCTATAAATTACATATTTTCTTGATGTTGTTTGCGTCAACTACGGTGATTTGAAAAAACAACGTTGACGGTAATTCTTACGATTATTGGTCATCTTTCGGAGGAAGAAGAAAAAATCTATCTCGGTCCGGGTTTTAAACAGTACTATACCTCATAGTTAGTCAATCACGCTACTGAGATCTCGATAGACCTTTTGTCAAAAAAATTAGCAGCAATCGTCAATTTGGTATTCAAAATATTGTGAATAATTACTCTGTAAAACACAAAGAAAATCAAGAAAATATATATTCAGATATATTCGCCTCGGCCCCATATCACGCAGTGCAGGAATTAAAAATTTCGTCTCTTGTAGTGTGGAATACTATTGTTGCACCTTGAAATGATTGAAATAATTTTTTGTCGTTCAATGAATTAGAAAGCTAATTGAACGATTTCATCTCAATATGAAGCAATATCGATGGTTTCAATCCAAGCTTATATTATTCAATACTCATTGCATTCAACTCTCACCGAATCGAACACTCCGTATCTGAAAAATTTTCTTACAATTTGCAATAAAATGTTCTCAATTTACTTTGGCGGATAGGTGAGACAAATCAGCGCAGCCATCAAGGCCAAACGATAAATTATTTTTCTCATTTTTTGCTATGTTGACGCTAAGAAAGAAATGCTTTTGCTCTTTAAACTCCCGAGAAGAAGGTGGCGGCGCCAGCCTGTCATCAACTTAGCGCCACCACCTCTGAAAAGACTTGAAAAATTATCATAATCAGAAAAAACGTTACAGGAGATTTCTTTGCTCTTTTATTGCCCTCTGATGGTTAATATTACAAGTGCCAAAAAACGACCGTTAAATTACACATACCAATCCCTGGTGATAAAGAATTGCCTATAGGTGTAGAAACGAATTTGAAGAATGTAAAAATGTTGAATATATAAATTTAGTAAAAATTTATATATATTTTTCGGAAAATTCGTTTTTTGTGGTCCATTAATTCTATGAAGGTCCATTCTCACATTGGGTTAAGTAAGAAATCGAACATTTCAATCCGACGCCAAATAATATGAGATACGTGGAAACGTTTGAGCAGAAAATTATAGCTTTCTAAAGAATCCAACAATCGTCTTTCAGCTATTGTTTAACTATCGAAAATCCTACGAAAAATTAAAAATTCTATTCTTGAGCCTAACGCCGCGAAATACGTGAAAATATATGTCTAATGTGCAATATACATAATTAAAATCCTCGGTATTAAATCTGTTATCAATAGCCTTATATTTCCGAAAGGAAAAGTTAAATGGGAAATCTTGAATTCCAGTACTAATGTATTCCACAAATAATAACAATAACAAAAATGATTCTACATCTATTGTCATGCTACTTTTTGATACCGTAATCCAAATACAGGCAAATGCAAAATAAGAGGTAAATGATGTTTGTATTTCATTTTGCATCATTAATTGACAAAGGCCATGCCACGCTTGAAAAACCAGTTAATGTCCGATCACTGAAGTTGAGCAGCGTTGGGTGCGATTCCTACTTGATTGGGTGACTCCTCCCTTCCTACGATATCAATCTCAAGTATTCCTCTCGTCCTACATACAACCCCGGTCACCGCAGGTGCCTGCTTGGATTCAGGTACGAAGACGATAGAAAGGACAGCGCAGAGGACAATGCAGGTATAGATTCTTCACGTTGCCGGCATTTTATAAACTGTTGGGGATTGATATAATATGCGCTTTTCGATGAAACGCCTACAACATATTTAATACATTGGTGAAGAACCACCGCATGGTCTTCCTAAAAGCAACTGTCATTTAGGAAAATGGCATAAGCTTCCAGTACACCTCTGACCACTTCTCACGACCGTGAAATGAGTCTCCACATGCATGACGAAATTACAATGAAGGGCCAGCGAAACCCTTGTGTGTCTTGAGGACACAGAGTGACTCAAATATGACTGCTCTTTCCATCCATCCGGTAAGTGCCACGGCATATTTTTTGCACACAGGTATGGCTTTAAAGTAACTAACCAGCGAAGGCGTCGCACGTCCAAGAGCACCGATGATTAGAACAATTCATTTAACCGCATATCCTTGATGATGGGACAGCAGATGTTCTCTGAGATCTCTGATCTTTGAACCTCTCCTTTATCTCGGTTTCTTTGTGTTCGATGTTGCAGTCGGCCGAGGCCAAGAACCCGATCACGAACATAGTTCAGTCACGTTTGCCGAGGAGCACGATGTCGGGTCTTGTGTGCTGGATAGAGACTACAGTCGAGAAATCGTAGTTCCAGAAGAGTCGGCACTCCCCGTTCTCAACAATAGACTTTCTCCCTCTTGGAGCGTTCGACAGGGCAGGTTCGCGGCCAATGCCATAAGAACGAAAAGGAACGTAAAGCACTCTCAAGGCGGCATTGAGTCGGTACATATACGTCGTTCCTGCGTGAAGAGGACACGATAGTATATGCCTTAGGTGCTCAGGGAGTTTAAGGCACGCCTTGCACCTATCACTGGAAACTTATTTACGTCATGTTCTTCTACGGTATGCTATGTTAGAAATCACACTGTCCTGACACGCGAAAAAGGAACTATTTATTCCTTTATCGAGTCCAGATAATTTAAGGAAAGCGAACGTTGACTCATGTGACAAGGACTGATCTTTTACAATTTCGTGAAAGTCTCCGTGCATAACCTTGTCTCTATGTTGTTTTAGGAAGATTTTGGCCTCCGCTTTGAGAAGTGAGTTATCTTGATGGAGTAATGCACTGTCCCTACTTCTGGTGATGATGTTCAGGCCCAGGGGTTTCAGCTGCCTGCTCCGCGGCTTTGTAGATAAATAGATAAACGTTTATTCTTCAGCCTACTGGCCTTGAAAAATTGACTTGCTTGTATCACCATGTTTTACAAAATTTTTACATCAAATACTCAATTCTCACATCCGTCCACACTTTATACAATATCATCCATCCATACCTTATTACTATGACCGCTCACTTCCTCGCTCTCATTGCCTTGCCTTTCTCGCTTCTCCTCGCACGCACTGTCCTACATTTCGCCAGCCTCGCTTCGCCAAACTCTGGACCCGCGGTTCCTATGAATTTCTCGACTTCTATGCCTTACCCGCTATTCCTTAACTACTAGTTACATTATTTACATCTTCCTTACACCTACTTCTTCTCCTTCTTACACACCTATCTTAATTCCTCCTCTTCTCCTCCATCCTGCTCAACACCCCCTTAGCCCATGCAATCACCCTTTTCTCCCCTCATTCATGCAGAATCACCTCCATGCTTATTCAACTCCTTTCCACCTCCTCGCATTCTTCCACCCAGTGCTCCTCCTTTGCAAACCCTTTTCCACACAACTCGCACATACTCTTCTCCTCCGGAAGCCAGAACCTATTAGCGCCCTCCATTCTTCTACATCTCATTCTCTCTATTATCTCCTAGGTTCCTTTCTCTCCTTTTTCACACGAATATCACGCTCTCCCTGTTGGCATAATCCACCCATATTGCCTATTATTCCTTGACCCACTTATCCTCTCCTCTCCTTCTTCCCTCTCTCTCTCCATGCCGTTCCTCTTAACAATCTCATACACCATTCTTCCTTCCTCGTGCCTTCTCCTCACTTCATCCGCATGCAGACAATTTTTCCGAAAATACCTTTCTCTCTCACCCTCATTCTCCCCATCTCCTCCCCTGTCCTCCTCCTCCCAGCAACACTTCTTTACTAGCCTACTTCCCCTCTCTTCTGAGAATTTTTCCTCATACATACATGCTCGGCTACCTGTCAGGATCCCTAAACTCGTCTCTCGTTTCACCTCCTCATTTTACTTCCCCCTCCACACCTCTATTCCATACAGTAGCACACTCATCACAAGCGAGTCGAACAGCTTCATCCTCCTTTTGAAATCATCTGCAAACAACCTCTTTTCCAATCCTCACACCAGCCTCATCACAACATTTGCCCTCCTTACGCTTTCTTTTATATGACCATTCACTTCCCCATTCCTCCTGAATAGGAAGCTTAGATACACAAACTCTTTCACCTCCTGCACAGCCTCCCCCTTCCACTTCCAATCACCTTCCATATCCCTTCCACCCCGTCTTCTGAACACCATAACCTTGGACTTCTTCGCGTTCAACTCTAGCCGACTCCTATCCAAGTATCTTCTTAACCTCTTCATCATTTACTTTAAGGCCTCTTTTACGGCCTCCTTCCACCACTCCTTCCTCTAGCTTCCTCTCCACACCAATAATAGGACCAAATTCGCAAATAAAACTTTAGGAGAATGAATAGGGGAATTCGGAATAAGAATAAGGAAAAGAACAGCGCTCCTAAATCCAGGCCGTGAATTGGAATCACTTTAAACCTTCCTCAGAAACCTAGAAAGCGATAGCAATATACGATTTCAGAATATATGTATAAATGGAAAGATAGATCGAGGAGCCTAAAGATTATAAAAGAGGAACTTCGGTAGAATGCATATCGGGCAAACGCCAGAAAAACTAATAATAACAATTTAGGAAGAAGAAAGTTTGGACTTGAATAAATGCCGAAATGGCAATGGATCAGGGGTAATAAATAAAGAATAGGTTAATCCAACTTAGGTGAAATACTAAGACACAAAGACAGAATGATTTCAAAAACGAAGTGAGGCAGAACAAGGTTCTCACATTTCAGAACAATGGAACAGCAGGCGAAATTCTTCTGGTGTCGAAACGCGTTGCCATCAAACACGATAACCGCATACTACGAACCATGCCAAGCGCACTACTAGATCTAAAAAAGGCTGACTCAAATACAAGAAAACAGGATTATATACTATCCTCACAGATACATTCGAAAAATTATTAAGAAAGAACAAACAAGCTTTGAGCTTTGACTACTAAAAGTCAACGAAGAGGTCAACGAAGAGATGAACGCTAGCGAGAGTAGAGAGGAAGGAGCCGCGGGAGGCCACAATCTCAACATTAACTTCAAAACATGCACACACTTCTAATACTCCACATAGATCTCTTGCGGAGTTCAATGTATTGTTCTTCAAAATTGCATTACTTCACCAGCTAGATTACCTAGTTTTACTCTCTCTATGGAAAAATTCAAATCCAGATCCGCATTACTAGGAGCAATTTCTGCCGTACAAACCAAAAACATACATAAGTTACATTGCGGTTGAGGGTCATTCTTCCATACCTGGCAATGTAAACAGCCGACCTAAGCGACAATGGCACTTATGTATCTTTTTAGTTTGGACGGCAGATGTCCACTACACACTTAAGAATAAATTTCGTCTGTGTGTTTGGTATCACTTAGCGTTTTTACATTCTCATTCTGAATGAGAAGGTATTGGTTTTATGTGAAAATTGAATTTCGCGGCTTTGATTAAATTTCCACGTTTTGAGACCCCCTGAGTCAGAAAAAATTGTTTTTACGAAGGTGTCTGTCTGTCTGGCTGTCCGTCTGCCTGTAGTCTGTAGTCTGCAATCTGTGTACTCGATAACATTCGAAAGAATGTTCGGATTGGATTGCCCTTTGGCACACATTTTGAGGGACCGAAAAAACAGGATGAAGTTATTACCCAGCTACTTTCGATGAAAAATCAAAGGAGGGGAACATTCTGAACATTTTTTTGGAATTTTTTTTCCAAGACTCAAAAATTGTAAGTACGGTTTCTTGTAGTAGGTGAAAAATGAAATAATTGATCCTCATGCCTTTTTTTATAAAAGCAAAATTGTCAGAGTTATGGCATTTTTAAAATCCAAAAATGTAAAAGAAAATAAGAATTTTTAGCCAAATAACGCGAAATGGGAAAGAAAGTCAGAGAACAAAAATGTTTATTCTTGGGAGCCCTACAAGATCGTGAATTCGACTTTTTGAATTTTCTCAAAAAATAAATAATTCCATTTTTGATCGCACAAAAAATAATGGAAAATAATCTGTGAACTCGATAACTTCCGAAAGAATGATCATATTCGATCGTACTTTGGCACTCATTTCAAGGGACTAGAAATACAAGTCGAGTTCGTTAACCAGCTATTTCGGATCAAAAATAGAAGAGGGGGAGCATTTTAAACATTTTTTTGAAATTTTTTTCCAAGACTCAAGAATTGTAAGTACGGTCTCTTGTAGTAGGTAAAAAATTAAACAATTTATCCTTGTGACTTTTTTTGATAGAAACAAAATTGTCAGAGTTCTGGCATTTTCAAAATCCAAAAATGTAAAAGAAAATGAGAATTTTTAGCCAAATAACGCAAGATGAAAGAGAAAGTCAGGAAGCAAAAATGTTTCTTCTTGGGAGCCCTACAAGATCGTGAATACGACTTTTTGAATTTTCTCAAAAAATCGAAAATTCCATTTTTGATCGCACAAAAAATAATGAAAAATAATCTGTGAACTCGATAACTTTCGAAAGAATGACCATATTAGATCGTGCTTTGGCACCCATTTTGAGGGACCAAAAATAGAAGTCGAGTTCATTATCCAGCTGTTTTGGATCAAGAATAGAAGAAGGTGAGCATTTTGAAAATTTGTTTGGATTTTTTTTTTCCAAAACTCAAAAATTCTGAGTACAGTTTCTTGTAGTAGGTAAAAAATGAAACATTTTATCCTCATAACTTTTTTTTGATAAAAACAAAATTGTCAGAGTTATGGCATTTTCAAAATTCAAAAATAGAAACGAGAATGAGAAGTTTTAGCTAAATAACGCAAGATTGAAAAAAAGTTAAAAGCAGGAAAAGGTTTCTCCTTGGGAGCCGTACAAGATCGTTTATACAATTTTTCGAATTTTCTCAAAAAATCGAAAATTTCAATTTTGATAGCACAAAAAATGATGAAAAATAAACTGTGAACTCGATGACTTTCGGAAAAATGAGCATATTGGATTGCTCTTTGGGAAAATCTTTTAAGGCCGCGAAAGAAAGGACGAGTTCGTTAACCAGCCATTCTTCACTAATGGTTCTGGTTTTTTCCATCAAAATTGCTTTTTGAAAAATTAAAAATGCATGTTTCCGCTCAAACCATGCAAGGTGCGAAAAAATGTTAAGATAAAAAATTATTTATTTTAAAAAGACCTATTAATTTTATATACACCATTCTTTCATTAGATGCATAGTTTTTGTTTAAATCGAGAAAACTGTTACCAACAATGAAAAGTTCAATTTTTGAGCAAAACTATGCGAGATATGAAAAAAATTAAAGAAACAAAAATTGTTGAGCTTCAAAAAGTCTACAAATTCATTGCTGATTATTTTTCGATAGGACGAATAGTTTTCGTTTTAATCGTGATAACACACTTACAAAAATAAAAAATTCCATCTTCAAGCCAAACAATA
>WSXT02166821.1:0-23777 GCA_011762715.2 Neuroterus valhalla | reverse complement strand
CGGTCTCGGGTAGATGAGGCAATGAACTTTCGAGTTCCAAATGCTGATAAATAATAATAATAATAATAATAATAATATAATATTTTCAAGCAAATATTCCATCTCATAGGCTTATAGGTATAGATCATAAAAACTTAAAATAAGGAAGTAAAAAATGTTTGAAAATTTTCAGGAGTCCAAAAAAAATATAAATACTAACAAATGCCAAACAAAAAAACCTATTTCATGGTTCCAATTTTGACGTTTTGTAGAGAAGCTGGAATATTGCCATGGGATACATTTTTATATCAATGTCGCCGATTGCAGTGACACTGAAATGAGTGAATACGATTGTATGATTTGTTTATAACAATGATAAATTTTGTTGGATGAAAGTCAGTTGTGCACAAATTCTATTTTTCAGATGAAAAGAAATGATTCCGCATAAAAGACAAATTTTCAATGCATATAAATACCGAATAAGTGAATTTTTTTATAAAAATTGTTTATAACATCGACAAATGTTGTTTCATGGAACTTTGATGTGTATCATTCTTGTTCTTCACGTGAAAATAAATGATACCACAGAAAAAAAAGATTTGCGATGCGCAGATATACCAAATAAGTGAACTTGTTTATGAAAGTTGTTTAAAACAATGACAAATGTTGTTTCGTGGATCTCTAATGTGTAGTATTCTTTTTCTTTAGATGAAAATAAATGATTCCACAGAAAAGAAAAGTTTTCGATACACAGATATGTCAAATAAAAGAATTT
Source organism: Neuroterus valhalla (assembly GCA_011762715.2). NCBI lineage: Eukaryota > Metazoa > Arthropoda > Insecta > Hymenoptera > Cynipidae > Neuroterus > Neuroterus valhalla. The sequence continues at coordinate 23,023 of WSXT02166821.1, read as the reverse complement.
GTTTATAAAAATTGTTGAAACTATTATTGTAATTGTTGTATGGTACTTGATCGCAATTAAAAATTGATCCTTCACATTTTTATAACAAAACTTATTCAAGTAATACATTAGGAATCCAAAAATTCAACGATTAACAATCATATTCATTAATTTGGTTATGAAAATTAACAAAACACAGGATATTTATCTACAAGTTACATTTTTATTCAAAAAAAGGAGATTCACTAATTCTACACCTTTGTGAAGAAATATCGATAAATGAGGTACCAGTCTTCCGCCAACATGCCAACTATTCACTTCTGCGTAAGAAAAGTTTTGTGTAGGAAAAATATTGAACATGATATTTTGAATAAATACTACTTACTTCTGCGTAGAAAAAATTCTGTGTAGGAAATATTTTGATTAAGAAGAATTTTTTCAGACAAAAATTCTTGCTAAATATATTTTGTGTAGGAAAAATATTAAATATAATATTTTAGAATGATTACCACTTACTTCTGCGTGGACAAAATCTTGTGTACAAAATATTTTGGTTAACAAAAATTTGTTTAGATAAAAATTATTACTGAATATATATTGTGTAGGAAAAATATTAAATGTGACATTTTAGAACAAATACTATCAACTTCTACATAAGAAAAATTTTGAGCAGGAAAAATTTTATTTAAGAAAAATATTTTGCAGATAACAATTTCTTTATATTGAAATTCTTGCTGAATATATTTTGTGTAGGAAAAATATTTAATATGATATTTCACAATGATTACTATTTACTTTTGCGTGGACAAAATTTTGTGTACGAAATATTTTGGTTAACGAAAATTTGTTTGGATGAAAATTCTTACTGAATATATATTGTGTAGGAAAAATATTAAACGTGATATTTTAGAATAAATACTATTAATTTCTGCGTGGGAAAAATTTTGTGCAGGAAATATTTTGATTAAGAAGAATTTGTTCAGATGGAAATTCTCGCTGAATATATTTTGTGCAGGAAAAATACTAAACGTGATATTTTAGAACAAATACTATTAACTTCTACCTAAGAAACATTTTGAGTAGGAAAAGTTTTGTTATTTAAGAAAAATATTTTGTAGATATTGTACTGTGAAAATTTAATTCTTGTGCCTGATTTTTTTTTATCTTTTCGAAAGTTTGACTATTTGGTTATTCATCTTTTTAACATAAGAATTGAATGCTCTCATAATTCTCAATTAATTCTTGAGTAATTCTTGATTTATTCTTGATTCGTCCTCGATTATTTCTCAATTGTTTCTTGATTAATTTTCGATCATTCCTCGAATAATTTTCGATTAGTTTTTGATTAGATTTTGATTAATTATCGTTCATCTCTCGACTGATACTCGAGCAATTTTTATCAATTCTCGATAAATTCTCGATTAATTCTTTATCGATTCCTGATTAATTTTAGATCCATCCTCGAATTCTCCTCGAATTAATCTCAATCAATTCTTGATTAAGTGTTGATTAAATCTTAATTTATTCTCGATTCATTCTCGATTAATTTTTTATCAATTTTCGATCAATTCTTGATTGATACTCGAGCAGTTATTCGTCAATTCTTGATTATTTCTCGATTAATTGTCGATTACTTTTTGATCGGATTCTAATCAATTATCGATGAATTCTCGACTGATACTCGAGCAATTTTTTATTAATTCTCGATTATTTCTCGATTAATTCTATATCCATCCTCGAATTAATCTCCATCAATTCTCAATTAATTGTTGATTGATTCTTAATTTATTCTCGATTCATTCTCGATTGATTTTTTATCAATTTTCGATCCATTCTCGATTTATACGCGAGCAGTTATTCGTCAATTCTTGATTATTTCTCGATTAATTCTCGTGACATTCTTGATTATTTCTCGATTATTTCTCGTATAAATTCGATTATTTCTCGATTGATTCTCGATTAATTCTGGATCCATTCTTTATGGATTTCGGATTAGTTCTCGATGGATTCTCGATTAATTTTTGATCGTATTTTGATCAATTTTCGATTGATAATCGAACAATTTTTTATCAATTCTCGATTAATTCGTGAATAATTCTTGATCTATCCTCAAATTATTATCGAATAAATCTCTATCAATTCCTCATTAATTCTCGATCAATTCTTTATTAATTCTCGATTAATTCTCAATTGATACTCGATCAAATTTTGGTTGATTCTCGATTAATTCTTGATTGATTCTCGATTATTTTCCGATCAATTTTCGACCAATCCTTGTTTGATTCTTGATCGATTCTGGATCAATTCTCGAATAATTCTTGATTAATTCTCGATTTTTTTCGATCAATTTCCGTTCGATTATCGATCAATTCTCGATGAATTTTTGATTAATTCTTGCATAATTCTCGATTAATTTTCGATCAATTTTTCATCAATTTCCAAGTAATTCCTGAATAATTCTTGATTTATTCTCGATCAATTCTCGAAGCTTTGGTAACACATCTGTATGTTATCGGTTGGTTTTTTCAATTTTAAATGATCAAGAATTTGAAAACTCTATTAAAGCATGACTTTTGATGCGACTAAAGACAGGTTAATTAAGGGGAATCTTGATTTATAGAACCGGCTCGTAATTCAAGTCACTTAATATCCAGAGTCCTGGGAAAAATTCTAATTGGTCCCTTATGTGTTCTCACTCAATGAACGAACCCCAGGATGCAGTTTTTTGAACCCTGTTAGATTTTGATACACATCGGTTGATCTTATCTACTGGAGCAAGATCAATTATCAGGTGACATATACGTGTCATTCCCAGGTAAGAGGCAAGATCATTTTGGAACGTCATTCTTCCAATCTTGAATGTTAGTTCAGATACTAGATTTTCAATTCCAGGTTACTTCCAGGTTTTACCGGTCAGAAATTACATTCTTCTTAGTTACCCAAATGATTTTCAACTGAAAGACATGAATTTCTAACCAGGAAAATTTTTACCAAATGAAAAAAGTTTCGGATAAAAAATACGATCGTAGATCTTCTATTGAAAAAATCTGAAAAGTATTAATATCTAACTGAATGAATTTTCAATTTTACAAAACGTATATTTAACGAAACAGCTAAATTACCAACCAGAAAGATGATTTTTTCAACGAAGAGATGAATCCTCAATAAAAAGGTGAATATTCAAAAATACAGACGAATTTCTAACCAAAAATATGTTTAACACAAACGTTGAATTTTCAACCAAAAAAGATTATTTTCCTTCCAGAAGATGAAGTCTTTATTTTACAAAACGAATATTGAACATAAAGCTGAATTCCCAAAGAGAAAAGATGATTTTCTCAACGAAAAGATGAATTTTCAATAAAAAGGGCGAATATTCATCGAAACAGGTGAATATTCAACCAAAAAAGAAGAGTTTTATTTCAACAGATGAATGTTTCTTCATCCTATAGAGACGAATATTTAACGAAACAGCTGAATTTCCTACCAAAACAGTGATTTTTTTACCATGAGCCAAATTTTCAAATAAAATAGACGATTTTCCACTGAACAGCTGCTGCTGAACTTTCTACCTAAAAGATAACTTTCCTGTCAATGGTTGAGTTTTTCATTTAAAAGACGAATATTGAATAATACACCTAAATTCTCAGCCCAAAAGCTAGCTATTCGCCCGAAACATGAATCCCCAATTCGAAACGACGAATATTCAACAAAACAGCTAAATTCTAACCAAAAAAGATTAATTTTCTACCGAAGGTTAAATTTTTAATTCAAAAAGACGAATATTTAAATGCACAGCTGAACTTTTAACTGAAAAAGATGAATTTCTATAGCAAGATGAATTTTGAATTAAAAAAGACGAATATTTAACGATCCAGCTGAATTTTGAATTGAAAAAGATGACTTTTCTACCAAAGAATGGATTATCGATTCAATAGATGAATATTTAACGAAACAGCTGACTTTTTAACCCAAAAAGATGAATTTTCTACCAAAAGATGAATGTTTTATTCAAAACTACGAATATTCAACGATACAGCCGAATCCTCAACCAAAAAAGATGACTTTTCTGCTAAAAGATTCATTTTTGATCTAAACAAGAAGAATATTTAAAGAAACAGATGATTTTCAAACCAAAAAAAGATGAATATTCTACCAAAAGATAAAATTTTCATTCAAAAAGACGGATATTCAACGAAACAGACGGATTCTCAACCAAGAAGATGACTTTTCTACCAAAATATAAATTTTTAATAAAAAGAAAGAAGAATAGTTAACTGAATAGCTGAACTTTCAACCAAAAAAAGTCTACCAAAATAATTTTGTACCAAAAAAAATGGATTTTCAACAGAATAGTTGATGATAGTGGGTTTTTCAATTGAAAACAGCTATTTTTCTACCAAGGAAGACAAATTTTCTTTAAAAAAATTGGTTTTTATTTAAAAAGCCCACTATTATGTTTTTGGTACAAAATCCTCTTTTTTTTAAGTTGAAGATCCAACCTGTTCGTGAAAATAAACACTTTAAATTTATATTTTTGGGTTTTAAAGATTCAAACTATTTGATTAAAAATGGATCTGTCTTAGTTAGAAACTCAATTCTTTTTCTGAAAGATAATCTTTCTTGGTTGAATTTAACAATTTAATTGGGAAAAAACTCTTTCGATTGATATACCGACTATTAAATTTTTCATTAAATTTTCTTCTGGAATTGGAGTAATTTTCATTCGAAATGAAACCTTCAAATGATTTTTCCAAAGATCTATTTTTTTCGAAATTGCAGCCATTTTCTATTTTATTTGTTGGATAAAATGATAAAATTGAATAACGAAATCGTCATTCGTCAACTTAATCGAAATAAAAAAATATTTCTCCTCCGATTGGAGAAAAATAGAAATAAAAACTTTCTTCTTCCAAGTCGATAAATAATGTGATAAACAAAATTTGTTCCCTTCTAACTCAATGAAGATTTGAGAATTTTCCATTTTAAAACTACAAATTGAACTACATAGTCCAAAATCCGTTAGGAATAGCAGTTTGAATATTCTAAACTTGAAAATGTAAGCAAGTTAATTTTTTAAGGCCAATAGACTAAAGAATAAACGTTTAAAAATCTATGCATCTAATATTCTGAACTTACAAAATTTCTTTCTTCTAAACTTTTTTAAGAACTAAACACACTCTGAATCGCAAAAACAAATAAAAATTGCAAAATTGTAATTTATACTTCACAGGTTTCTATTCGCAAAAAAACAGCTGGAGAAAACGGAAAGAAGGGGAAAAATGGGAAAAAAATTCTTCAACCTTAGAAAAGGTGGAGGAATGATTAAAAAATTGAATAATTTGAGGGCAACAAATTGAATAACGTTCTCGCTTAAGAAGAAATGTTTTGGAATCACAAATATCAAAAACTTACGTTAGGTTTTCGACATTACCTCAAAAAGTCTCCAAAACTCCCTAAAATGAAAAGTATAATACTGTGCTAAGTGCCGGAGCATGTAGATAATATTTTTTTTGGGTCTCTGGAACCGAATTCGGAGTTTATTTTACCTCATTGCAACAGGTTTCTGATATAACCTCAAAAAATCTTCACAGACACCCTTACATGAAAAGTAATACTGGTTTGAGTGCCGGACAATATTAAATTTTTTGGGGCGCTGAAACTTATTCCAAAGTCAATTTTACCCCATCACGTCAGGCTTTCAACACAACCTCAAAAAGTCTTCAGAGACACCCTAAATGAAAAGTAATGCTGGTTTGAGTGCAGGACAATATTGAATTTTTTGGAGCGCTGAAACCTAATCCAAAGTCCATTTTACCCCATCACGTCAGGTTTCCAACATAACCTTAAAAAGTCTTTAGAAAAACCCTGAAATGAAAATTAATGCTTGTTTGAGTGCTGGACTGTATTACATTTTTTGGGGCGCTGAAACCGAGTCCAAAGTCCATTTTACCCCATCACGTCAGGATTTCAAAATGAACTCAAAAAGCCTCCACAGACATCTAAAAATCAGATTATGTCGAAACCCTGACTTGATGGGATAAAATGAACTTCGGATTTGATTTCAGCGAACCAAAAAAAACATATATTAAACATGATCTGACCTCTGAACCCGAAAATCGATTTTTTTTTGTAGGCTGTGTAATTAATCTCAAATGTCAAATGAAAGAATCCTATTCAAATTATTCAAACTATCTAAATTAAAGTGCTTTTAAATTTTAAGTAGTTTGAGTTCGAATGCCTTAAAATTAAGAACATGAAAATAGTATTGCTCAGTAATTGAAATGATCCAACTTAGATTGCTTGATTAATGGGCTCTTTCAATAAATGAGCTTATTGCCTCAATTTGACCACTTTGTAATGGGAAAATCTTTCAATCTGAGATTAAGAAGTAACCCAGTTCCATAGTTTATAAGATTGGAGTAAAACGAATTTTTTTTTCAAAAATAATTTCAAAAAAGTTCATTTTAATATTAAACACATTAAAATATATGATTGGAATTATTTGAGTTTTGAACCCCTTCGACAATGATTGAATTCCAAGTATGGTCGATTTGGGAATGAAAAGAAACTTTTTATGCCTAAATTTGGCTTTGAGAACTTTGAAATCTTTTTGAAACCCTTCATAAAATTCTTGAAATAGTTGGGCAGTTTTTCAGATCTTTCAAAATGATTGAAATCTTCAAAATAATTGAAAATTTGAAAAAATCTTTTAAATCTGAAATAGTTGTGAAGTTCTCTGACATTTTGAAAAATTTCCGAAATCATTGCAATTTTTACAAAATCTTTAAAATCTTGAAAAGTTCATAAAATCTATGTAAAAACTTGTGATCTACTTTAATTTGATCTAGTTTTTGACATTTAGAAAAACGTAATTTTCGTTTGGGTTGAAAATGCAACATTTTTATAATAAATTCGTCTAAATAAAATGTTGTTTTTTTAGTTTGCAAATCTATATATATTTTTTTTTAATAATTGCAACTTTTTTGGTTGAAAATGCAACTATTCTATTGGTAAGTAATCTGAACGCCGAAAAACTAATCACCACGATTGAAATTCAATTTTTTCAGTTGAAAAAACAATTTTTTGGTTGGAAATTAAGAAATTTTGTTAAAAATCATCCTTCTTGATTAAGAAATAATCTGTTGTATTCGATCATAAAACTACTTTTTTCGAAATTCGTATTTTTGAATTGAATTATTTTATTTTGTTGAGTTATTTTAGATTCAAAATAATAAATCTACTGTGGTAGAAGAATCGTGTTTTCCTGTAGAAGATTTTTCATTAAAAGTTGAATATTTCAAATCTTCCGTTGAAAATTCATATTAGAAAAAAAATTCAATTATCTTTCATGTGATCATTAAACTACTTTGTTCGAAATTATTTAAGATTTAAGATGAAAATCTCCTTTGGTAAAAGAATAATTTTTTCTGTTGAAGATTTATCATTAAATTAGAATTTATCATATTCTAATTTATCATTAGAATATGGAACTATTCTAATGATGCTTCAAAATGTTATTTTTTAAATATTTTTCTCTAAGTTCAAAATTCATTTTCAAACTAATAATTTAAATAATCACTCTTTTAAATTGAAACGTGATCTCCAGTTGAAATTTGAATCTTTTGTTGAAAACTCATATTTTTTGGAAAAAAAATTATCTGAGTTGAACATTCATACTTTCGGGTTAAAAATAACGAATTTTTATAGAAAATTCGTCTTCCTGGGATGAAAACTTCATATTTTCGTGAAATGTCATTTTATTTCCAAATTCATCCTTCGTATTGTTAAAAAGTCATCATTTTTTATTGTGAAATTAAATAATCTGTTATATTTGATCATTGATCTACTGTGTTCGAAATTCGTCTTTAAGGATTCAATTGGATTATTTTAGATTTGAAATAGAACTCTTCTGTGGTAGGAAAATCATTTTTTTCTAATTGAAATATTTATTCAAAATAAATATTCAAAATAATAATATAATATAAAATATTATTTATTATTAGATTATTAATTTAGTTGAAGATAATAATTATTATTCGAATCGATATTTCATTGCTTCAGTCGTGGTTGAAAATTATTGTTTTCAACTGAAAATTTGAATAGTTAATTTATGGTTGGAAGAGTTCTTTTTTGTTGGAAATATACAACTGTTTTATAAAAAATTCGTCTTTCCGGTTTGATTTATTCATATTTTGGACAAAATTTTTTTTTTTTGCGAATGCATCTTTTCTGGTAAAAATTACATCCTTATTGATTAAAAAGCAGTTTTTCTCCCCCAGAAAAAATGATCATCTTGGTAAAAAATTAATATTTTGTTCTCGAAAGGCAAATTCTTGAATTACTTACTATCCCAATTTTGGTTAAAAATGTTTATATTTCTCCAAAAAATCGTTTTTTTTCTGGTTGATGGTCAACCTTTTCTACGAAATAATGTTTAAGTAAGAATTTTAATCACTTGCATCAAATCGGAAGCACAAAATTTAGAAGTGATTGATTCCTTTATCACAAAATATTAATTTTTGCACTCTTTCTCTACGCAACATATATATTTAATTTGCAGGCTTCGTATTTTTGAGGTTATGTTTCAATTTCAACATTCTCCCATTTTTAAATTGTTTCTCAGAAAGTTCACGTTTCAAAACTTAAACAATTATTTATAACAAAAAAATGTTAATGTGGATACTATTATGGGTGAAAAAATAACTTTTTCCATATTCACATTTTCAAATCTGACAGATTTTTAGTCGAACTTATTTGTTCCACATTGAAAAAGAAAAAATTCTATAATTCCAGCATTTTATGAATATTAAATTATTCAACTTTTGAGAGATCTTCATTTGAAATTAATACACTATCAGAGCTTGATGATGAAATCAGGGGATTCTAATTGCTTTAAATTTGAAATTTCTCATTCTGAAAATTTCAATCTGTAATTACAAATAGAGAATTATTCCACTTTAGATCCATTTTTGAGTTTAAAATTTCCTATTCCTTGAATTTGGAATTATTCAATTCCCAGAACTTTTTATCCGAAATTATCCAAATGAAAATATGTATTTATAAACTTTGAATCTGAAATATACCAATTAAGAACGTCTATACATGAAAATTTTTTTCAAAATTTTCAAACCCAAAGTTAATTAGAAAATTTGCATATTTGACCGATTTTAATTCGAACTTATTCAATTTCAAATTGAATGAACTTGAATGGTTATTGTCCTATTTTGAAATGAAGATTGTTTAATTTTATTTTAAAATTTCTAATAATCTTCAATTGAAAGCAGCATTTAGATTTCGAATGTTGTTATTAATGAACAAATCGCAAGATTAGAAAGAAGCAAGATTTAATAAATTTTTGAAAGCCAACAATTTTCAGCTCAAAGTTTGAGCGCAGCAAGCAGATGTTTTGAATCAAAAAAAGTCAAGATTGAACATTTTCATACTAACTGTAGAATGCTATGAGTTTGAATTATTACAAATTGAAAACGTGAGAAATTCTAAAATTTCAGATTCAATGTTTGAAATTTTTTTATTCTCTTTCTTTTGATAATTAATGCTTAGAAATTGAATGCTAAATTCATTTTATTGATCCAAATTCGAGAAATAATTGTGAAAAAATATCATGCATTTGTGAAAACCCGAGATGGGTATAATGGGTATACATGGAGAAAAAATTGAATTGAATAAAAATCATGTTCAATTTTGATAATAAACAAAATTTTTTCTGAATATGTTTCAATTCTACGGGATTGCAGAATGAGATAAAATCATCAAGAGAAAACTAATATTCGACTATTTACTTAGATTCTCTATTTTCTTCTTCGGTTGATGAGTTCTACATATTTTTGTCACTCAAAATGATTTTAAAAAATGTTGACCTCAAAATAACATTTATTTTACCATATCATGTAAGTTTCAGTAAAATATAATATTAAATAAACTTTGATTGACGCAAAAATAAACTTAAAGTCATGAAATATTCATCACCTAGAAAAGTATAACCTTAAAATTTTAGGTTAGATTTGACATTTTATTTCTGATCGTATAAGACTCAAATTCTCTGTATATTCTGAATCAGATTGTTCACTTTACACTGTAAAAAATTTCGTCAAATTTTCCCACTCATTTGTGTAGGTGAAATTCACAAATTGGTTAGAAAAAATTATTTTCCTAAAAAAATTGGAAAATTTCCCAAAACTTTGGAAAAAATTCCCTACTGAATGGAAATATTCCGATCGGTAAGGGAATTTTTACATTTCATATTTGGAAATGAGAAATTCCTACAGTAGATATTTGGGAAAATTCCAAAATTTATACATAGAAAAACTCTCACTGCTATTATAGGAAATGTTCTATTTGTCTTGGGAAATTTTGTAGATAAGTTCGTAGATAAGAAAATTCCATAATATTTAGAAAATTTTTCAAATTCAGGATGGATTTTACTAAACCTTTTCTTGGAGAAATTCCTGGTGCTGCGTAGGAAAACATTCATTTCAATATAAATGAGAAATTTTTCACAAAGTATAATTTTTTTCATTCTCTTTTACAGATAATATTCCTTATTTACTTGCATTGCAGTACACTTTTAAAAGCAAAAGTTTAATTAATCAATTGCATGTAATGACCAAGATATTTAAGGAATTTTGATAACAATACATGAAAATATCACAATAAACAATATTTTTTATATACATATTACGTAAAGTTTTTTTGCGTCAAAAAATAATCCAATAATTATTCAAAACTTTCTTCCAAAACCCTCTAAGGTTTTCCTTGCTAAAAAAGCATTGAGTGTCACATCAATTTAAAGAGAAATTATTTTTGACAATTACACACAAGCTTCGGAAGATAAAATTACAGATTCCTAATTGTGAAAAATCCTTTATTATTATCCTTTATTAATTAGAAGTGAAATTCCAATCATTATTTAAAACTATACTTTTGGGGCACCATATCTTGAATTTAATTTTGGAAAAATTCCCTAAATTTTGGGAGAATTCCAAAAATAATTTTTCACAGTGTATATATCATTTAAAGTATATTTAATCTGAAAATGTATTGAAACTCACTTGATATGGTGAAATAATAGTTGCTTCGAGAAAAAACAGTTTCAACAAAGAATATGCTTCTTTCACTCTATACGAGGAAAATTTAATTTCAAACATTATTTCTTGATAAATAATAATTTTCATTACTAACTATTGAGTTCATGCTTTGCTGAACAATCGTTAAATCACTTTTAATTAAATGATGCATTTTCTTTAATGCATCTTGAAAATTTGACCTACTTGCTTGTTCGCGACACTAGCGCAATCTAGATTTTAGATCCCGAAATATTCAGATTCCGCTTGGACGTAGAATTCTGGTCCAAAACACCGGATTCATTTTGGTCATTGCTTGGACCAGGTTTCCGGTCCAAGGGATTCAGAGTGTCTGAAGACAAAGATGGTCGCCCCCTCTTGCACCTCATTAAAGAATCTCGCCCAGGCGAGATCATCTCATTTATCATCAACAAGATTGCTTCAATAAATCTGATGAGGAACTGACCTTTGCACTCGTTGGCGTCCCTGGCGGTGGCTCGAGCCCAAGGTCTATCGAAGTGGAAGGGCCTGCACTTCTCGCAGTCCCTTCCGGCGGTGTTGTGTCGACATTCGCACCCGACCTGGCCGTCCTTCCCGGTGACGCATCTCGCCGCGTGACCGTTGCACTTGCACCTGCCACCAACCGCGAAGTCCGAGACCGCGTAATGATGCGCCAAGGTGGTACCAGCTGTGGTACCAACCGTGGTCGGCAGCATCGTCGTCACCGAAACTGAACTCACTGCTCCCCCAATACCCACAAAACTCATCTCCTCCGGCTCGAGAGCATCATTGGACTGCATCTCTTGAGGAGCTAGGATCTGGTGAACCGACGGCGGGCCAGTCACCAGAGGATCATTCATCCTCAGGAAGATGATGTTCTTCTTCAGCTTTTCCTCCCGTTCGCGTTCCTTCTTGGCAGCTTCCTCCAACCCCTGGCCCTGGTTATCCTCAGACCCAGCTGGGAATGGATCCTGGGCCTGTTGGGGCATATGCAACCGATTGAAAACGACCCGGATGTCGGTGGCAGTCACCCAGTCCTGGAGAACCGGCGAATTGTCAAAATCAGCTGCTGATGGTCTTCCCTCGAGAGTGCTGAAAGCGATTCTTCCAACAGGTCCCAACCCATCACCCCCGGTGTATCTGTGACTGTCGGTGCACCTGGCTTCTTGTTCATTCGACTTCGTGATTGTTGCTCGATTGGGTCGACCATAAACCCTGCGACACTGGGAGGAGTAGAACTGGAAGGGCTGCCAGGTCTTGCCGTAGTCCATGGACTTGTAGATCGCGATCGAATCAGGCTTGGCTGCCTTGGGACAGAACTGCAGACTCACGTAGGTCAGTTCGTACTTCTTGCCCAAGGAAAGGGTCAAGGTGACGTTGTCAGGTGGCGCGGAGAAGCTCTGCGATGAGACCATTGGTTCGCTCCTCCAGCATGTCACGTTGTTCGGGTTGTTCAGGTCGGTCAGGTGGCTGGGCGGGAATCTTCGTCTAGGGGTACTGTCATCGCAGACGTGACACTGACCAATTCCGGTGTTCCCTCCAGGTTGCTCGAAGACGTCGCAGTACCTGGTGGGCCCGCCGCTTCCGCAGGTTGAGGATGCTTCCACCGTCGCTCCGAAAGCTGCGTTCACAAACTCAGGAATACACCTCCGAGGTCGGTCCTCGTCGTAGCAGGGGTCCGCTGGACTCTGCTGGCTGGAGAACATTTTCGTGTAAATCTCGCTGCCCCCGAGAGCATCCTGAGGCTTCAGGACGAGAGAGAGAACCGTGATCCAGAGGATGCAACCTCTGGGGCACGTGGTCCCCGACATTTCCGTTTGGTTTTTTATTATTCTTATTTATTTATTATTATTCTGATGGTCCACCAAATTTTTAACGATGTAACTCGAAACTGTTTAACTTGGTATATCCTTGAAAGTGTTTTCCACCGTCTTTTCCTTTCCTTCCGTTCTTCTCTGTTTATCGAAGTTGGCAAAACTCGGAATGAGTATCCTCAAAGCTGAAAAGTCAAAACCCCCTTTGCCCTTCAAAAAACACTATTGGTTCACATAATCCTGACATTTTCCCGATCATCGGGTAAGCTTTTCCTTGCAATACACTGGAGCAAACTTCACAAGCCAAGAACAATTCTTGGGTTCAAAATTCACCAGGCTTCAGAAAATGCTAGGAATGACACTTGAGATAATCAAAGATTCTAGATTTTTTTGCAAATGCAAAAAAACATCAAAACACACTTGCGATCATAAACTCACGGGTTGGATAAAAAGAGAGAACTTCAGTTCAGTCTTCTTTTTATTACCGGCGAAATTTTGGGAAATCGCGTCGACACGAGTCGCCGGCACCGGCAGGATGAGACCTACGAAAATCACCAACACTTATCCATCCGTGGCGGCTTGCCGCTAACTGAGTCTTGCTCTCGCGTAGATCCGAGCGAACGGTTCTCGTCCCTCCCTATGTGTTCACCCTCCCCACCCCCTTCCACTCGCACCCCTTCCACCCCACATCGCCAATAGCTTCTCGCGTCCCCCTCTGTCCCCACCTCGTCTCACACCGGCGAGATTATAAAACGGATCCAGGAGGGATGCTGTGCGTATTCTGTCCACGAGCACAGAAGGAAAAGCGGCTTCTTGGATGGGAGTTTCGGCTGTCATAAATCGGCGAGAGTGATTATAGTTTAGTCGGGGTAGCTTTTGGATCTAAACACTCTAATCTGGGAGATCTTGCTCCTGAAGTCAACTGATTAATTGGCAATGTTTTGAAGTAGATTGGAGTATATCATTTGGAATATGAAGCTGTTAAATGACAATCATGCTGATTTTTGAAAAAAAAAAACGTTTTATCAACTTTTTGAGACTTCGAAGATTTAATAAAAATATAAATTATTTCGAAGTTTTCAAAAATCTTGGAAGATTTCAAAAACTCCGAACTAAATAGTATAGATTCGAAACATTTCACATTTTCTAAGAAGTTTTCATAAAGATTTTATGATCTTCTTGAGATTATAAAGATTTCATAAAAATTCCAATCATTCCGGAGATTCAAAGATTTGAAAAGTTTTCACAGAGACTTAACATTTTCCTGAGGATTTCACAAGAATTTTTGATGTTTTAATGATTACAAAGATTCCAAAACTTTTTACGAAGATTATCAAAAATAGTTTAAAGTTTTCATAAAAGTTTCACTGGTTCTGAAGATTTCATGAAAATTTCGAAGATTTCAGAGATTTTGGAAGATTTCAAATACTTCGCTCTATAGTTTAGATTTGAAATATTCCCCCTTTTTTTTTGTTTTCATACAGATTTTATGATCCCTTCAAGGTAATAAAGATTTCATATAAGTCTCAATCATTCCGAAGCTCAAATATCTCAAACTTTTAAAAAGTTTTTACACAGACTTGATATTTTCCTGAAGATGTCACAAAATTTTGACGTCCTAATGATTATAAAGATTTCAAAAGTTTTTACGAACATTATAAAAAATAGTTTAAAGTTTTCATAAGAGTTTCAATGGTTCCGAAGATTTCATGAAAATTTCGAAGATTTCAAAAACTTCGCTCTTTAGTTTAGATTTGAAATATTTCACATTTTTTAAAAAGTTTTCACACAGATTTTATAATCCCTTCAAGACAATAAAGATTTCATATAAATCCAATCATTCCGAAGATTCAAATATCTCAAAGATTTAAAAGGTTTTTACACAGACCTAATATTTTCCTGGAGATGTCACAAAATTTTGATGTTCTGATGATTACAAAAATTTCAAGAGTTTTTACAAAGATTATCAAAAATAGTTTAAAGTTTTCATAAGAGTTTCAATGATTTCGAAGATATCATATAAATTCAATGATTTCGAAGATTTTGAAAGGTTTCAAAAACTTCGCTAGTTTAATTTGAAAGATTTTACATTTTTCAAAAAGATTTCATTATCTTTTCAAGATTATAAAGATTTCATGAAAATTTCAATCATTCCGAAGATTCAAATAATTTCAAAGATTTGAAAAGTTTTTACAAAGATTAAATAAGATAGTTTCAAGTTTTCATACGAATTTCAATGATTTGGGAATTTGCATGAAAATTCAATGATTTTGAAAGATTTCAAAAACTTCGCACTAGTTTGGATTTGAAAAATTTTACATTTTTCGAAAAGATTTCATTATCTTTTCAAGATTACAAAGATTGCATGAAAATTCCAGTCATCCCGAAGATTCAACTATTTCAAAGATTTGAAAAGTTTTTACAAAGGTTGTAAAAAATAGTTTGAAGTTTTCATAAGAATTTCAATGATTTTGAAGATTTTGAAAGGTTTCAAAAACTTCGCACTAGTTTAGGTTTTCAAGATTTCACATTTAAAAAAAAGTTTTTACAAAGATTTCATTATCTTTTCAGGATTATAAAGATTTCATTAAAATTCCAATCATTCCGAAAATTCAAATATTCGAAGATTTAATGAAAATTTCAATGATTCCGAAGATTTCAAAGATTTCGATGGGTTTTCAACATTTGCGCTTTGATAATACAAAGATTATATAAGAAAGAAAGTTTCAAGTTTTCATACGAATTTCAATGATTTGGAAGTTTGCATAAAAATTCAATATTTTGGAGATTTTGAAAGGTTTCAAAAACTTCGCACTAGTTTAGATTTGGAAGATTTCAAATTTTTCGAAAAGATTTCAATAACTTTTCAAGATTATAAATATTTCATGAAATTTCAATCATTCCGAAAATTTAAATATTCGAAGATTTAATAAAAATTTCAATGATTCCGAAGATTTCAAAGATTTCGATGGGTTTCCAACATTTGCGCTTTGATAATACAAAGATTTGAAAAAATTGTTTAATCATCTCATGATTGCAAATATTTCAAAAGTTTTTACAAAGATTAAAAAGAAAGTTCAAAGTTTTCATGAAAATTTCAATGATATCGAAGATTTCAAAAAACTTCGCACTAGTTTCGGTTTGAAAGATTTCACATTTTTCAAAAAGTTTCCACAAAAATATTATGATCTTTCTGAGATAATAAGGATTTCAAAAAAATTTGAATCATTCCGAAGGTTCAAATATTTGAAGATTTTGAAAGTTTTTACGAAGATTTTAAAAATAGTTTGAACTTTTCAAGTTTTCATAAGAATTTCAATGATTTCGAAGATTTCATATAAATTCCAAAGATTTCGCAAGATTTCAAAAACTTATAACTATTTAAGATTTGAAAGATTCAACTTTTTTTCTCAAGTTTTCACACAGACTTAATGATCTTCCGAAGATTATAAAGATTTTATGAAAATTCCAATCATGCCGAAGATTCATATATTCAAAGATTTGAAAAGTTTTTACAGAGACTTGACATTTTCCTCAAGATTTCACAAGTTTTTTTGATGTTTTAATAATTACAAACATTCCAAAAGTTTTCAAGAAGATTTTAAAAATAGTTTGAAGTTTTCATAAGAATTTCAATGGATTCGAAGATTTCATGAAAATTTCAATAATTCCAGAGATTTCGGAAGATTTCCAAAAACTTCGCACATTTTAGATTTGCAAGATTTTACATTTTTTTTAAAGTTTTCACACAGATTTTATGATCTTCCCAAGATTATAAAAATTCCATATAAATACCTATCATTCCGAAGATTTAAATATTTCAAAAATTCAAAGAGTTTTTACACAGACTTAACATTTTCCTAAAGATGTCACAGAATTTTCTGATGTTCTGATGGTTACAAAGATTTCGAAAGTTTTTACAAAGATCATGGAAAATAGTTTCAAGTTTTCATAAGAATTTCAAGTATCTTGAAGATTTTATCAATATTTGAATGATTTCAAAGATTTTGAAAGATTTCCAAAAAAAAGTTTGAAGATTTCATAAAAATTTTAATGATTCCAAAGATTTCAAAGATTTTAATGGTCTTCCAACATTTGCGCTGGTTTGGATTTGAAAGATTTCACCCTTTTTTCAAAGTTTTCACAAAGATTTTATAATCTCTTTGAGAATACAAAAATTTCACAAAATTGTTTAATGTTCTGAAAATTGCGAAGATTTCAAAAGTTTTTAGAAAAGTTATAAAAAATATTTTAAAGTTTTTATAAGAATTCCAATGATTTCGATGGTTTCATGAAAATTTCAATGATATTGAAGATTACAAAGATTTTAGAAGGTTTAAAAAACCTCATTTGGCAGGCTTCAAATTTTTTCAAAAAATTTTCACAAAGCTCTCATGATCTTCTTGAGATTTCAAGGATGTCACAAAAATTTGAATCATTCCGGAAATTCAAATATTTAAAGATTTGGAAAATTTTTACGAAGATTTTAAAAATAGTTTGGAGTTTTCATAAGAATTTTAAGGATTTCGAAGATTGCTGATAAATTCCAAAGATTTCGCAAGATTTCAAAAACTCAGCACTATTTTAGATATGAAAGA
Source organism: Neuroterus valhalla (assembly GCA_011762715.2). Classification (NCBI taxonomy): domain Eukaryota; kingdom Metazoa; phylum Arthropoda; class Insecta; order Hymenoptera; family Cynipidae; genus Neuroterus; species Neuroterus valhalla. The sequence goes on along the minus strand of WSXT02166821.1, from coordinate 5,548 downwards.
TTTTACATTTTTTGAAAAGTCTTCACACAGATTTTATGATCTCCTGGAGATTATAAAGATTTCACAAGAATTCCAATCATGCCAAAGATTCAAGTATTTGAAGATTTTAAATGTTTTTACACAGATTTAACATTTTCCTGAATATATCACTTTCCTTGATGTTTTAATAATTACCAAGATTCCAAAAGTTTTTGCGAAGATTCTAAAAATAGTTTCAAGTTTTCATAAGAATTTCGAAGATTTCATAAATATTTCAATGATTTCGAAGATTTCGGGAGATTTTGAAAGATTTCAAAAACTTCGCACTAGTTATGATTTGAAAGATTTCACGTTTGTTGAAAAGTTTCTACAAAGGTGTAATGACCTCCTCAAGATTATAAATTTCTTATGCAAATTCCAATCATTCCCAAGATTCAAATTTTCAAAGATTTAAAAAGTTTTATCAGAGACTTGAGATTTTCCTGAAGATTTCACAATTTTTTTTGATGTTTTAATAATAACAAAAATTCCAAAAGTTTTTAAGAAGATTTTAAAAGTAGTTTGAAGTTTTCATAAGGATTTGAATGATTTCGAAGATTTCATAATAATTTCAATGATTTCGAAGATTTTGGAAGATTTTAAAAACTTCGCGCTATTTTAAATTTGAAAGATTTCACATTTTTAAAAAGTTTTCACACAGATTTTATTATTTCTTGAAGATCATGAAGATTTTATGAAAATTCCAATCTTTCCGAAGATTCAAATATTTGAAAGATTTGGAAAGTTTTTACAGATACTTAATATTATCCTGAATATGTCACAACATTTTTCAATGTTCTAATGATTACAAAGATTTCACAAAGATTCAAGAATATTTTAAAGTTTCCATGGATATATCAATGATTTCGAAGATTTCAAAAAATTTCCCAGAGATTTTCCCCAGATTTGAAAATGGTGTCAAGTGTTTCACAAAAATTTAGAAGATTATAATGATTTCGAAGATTTCAGAGTTTTCCAAATATTTGAATGATTTCGAAGATTCCAAGGATTCAACAAAGATTTGTAAATTTCACAAATATTCCAAATACTACACAAAGATTGGAGAATATTTCAAAGTTTTCTAAGGGATTCGTATGATTTCGGAGATTTCATACAGTGTGAAGGACTTGAGAAAATCTCACGAAGATTTCCTAGAGATTTTAAATCATAAGAAAGATTTCAGGAAAATTTCGGATTTCAAAAGTTTTCACATAGATTTACAAAAATTCAGGGTATTGCAATTATTTTACGGAGAATTGAAGAATATTTACCGAAATTTGTGCAAATTTCAAAGATTCGACAAAGATTTCAATCATTTCGGAACATTTAAAAAAATTTCACATTTCGAAAATTTCAAAAGATTCCAAAGAATTCATCCAAAAAGAATTGGAAGATTTCATCGATATTTCAATGATTTGGAATAGAAGAAAAAGAAATTCAAAATTAATTCCCAGATTTTGAATGAATTCAATGATTCCACGAAGATTTACAAGATTTAAGAGGTTTCGTAAATATGTAAAAAGATTTCAGAGATTTAACATAGATTTCGAATATTTCAGAAGTTTTAACGGAGATTTCGAGGATTTGAAAGATTTCCCGAATATTTTAATGATTTTACGAAGCCATTAAAGTACTTACCAAATTCTTACAAAATTTAAATAATTTGATGAAGATTTCAATGATCTCGAAGATATTGAAAGAATTTCAAAAAGAGTTCTCCGATCTTAAATTGTTTCAAGGGTTTCAAATAGATTTCGAAGATTCAAAAAGTTTTCATGCGGATTGCCCAAATAATTGAATGATTTCAAAGATCTCAAGGCTTCCACAAAAATTCCAGAAGTTTTCACAAAGATCTTCATTGAATTCAAGGATTTCACTAATATTATAGAGATCTTGAAAGTTCTGACAAAGATTTAACAAATTTTGTAAGATCTCAAAGATTTTACCATTTTTTCCACATATTTTGAATGGTATCAAAGATTTCACAAAATAATCGATGATTCCATAGATTTCACGGACTTCAATTTAATGATTTGAGGAATATGACGAAAATTCGCAACCATATCAGATTAAAAAAATTTCAAATAATTTCAAAAAATTCCATGATTGTTTGGAATATTTCGAGAATTTTACAACGATTTTCCAGGTTTCCAAAAGGATTCCAATGATTTCACAAAGATTTCAGAGGATCCCAAAGAATTTTACACTGATTTGATTTAACATGTTGATTTCGAATGACTACATTTTTTTGAAAATATTTCAGATATTTTGAATAATTTCGAGGATTTCACAAAGATTCCGAAAAATTTCGCAAAGATAAAGAATATTCCAAAGTTTTTATACGGCTTTCAATTGTCCTAAAGATTTAATGAGGCTTGCAAGATTGAAAAATAGTTTCACAAAGATTTCCCAATTCTAAAGATTACACAAAGATTTTAAATACTTTGGAAGGTTTTGCGATGATTTCATAAAAATTTCAAATATTTCATTAGTTTCGGAGATGTAAGAAGTTTCCACAAAGATTTACAAAAATTTCGAGGATTTCATAAATATTTCAATGGTTTCGACGATTTCCGAAAATTCCAAGAATTTTACAAAGATTCCACAAATTTTCAACTACTTCGAGGATGTCCTAAATATTTAAGAGACTTCTGAAGTCTTCAAAAAGATATAAATGCTTCAGCAAAAATTCCAAAAGTATTTAACAGTTTCGGAAGGATTCTTAAGATTCACGAAAACTTTGAAAATTTTATAAACATTTCAATGAAAAAGTTTCACAGTGTTTTTATAAAAATTTCGAAGGATTTTGAAAGTTTCAGAGATTTCACAATCAATCCAAAAAGATTTCACAAAGATTTCAGAGTTTCAAAACGATTTTGAGGGTCTTGGAAAGTTTTCAATAAGGTTTCAGAAAGATTTCAAAAAGTATCACGAAGATTGAATAAATATTTCAGAGTTTGCATAAGGATTTACAGATTGTAAAGCATTAAAAACTTTTTCAACATTCCAATGTTCTCAAGGCTTTTCGAAATTTTCACAAAGACTTACAAATATTTAAATGATTTTGAACATTTCAAGGATTCCTCGAAGATTTCAGATGCGTATTGACAAAGATTGTAATGATCTAGAGGGTTTCAGAAAAGTATTAAGAAGATTTCCTAAATTTCATTTGATTTCACAAAGATTTCAGACTTCAAATTAAATTAGGGATTTCACAACGATTCCGAAAATGTTTTCTAAGATTTCACAAACATTCCTCAATGATTTTACAGATTTCGGAGATGTAAACTCTTTAGAATTTTCCGAACATTTCACAAAGATTTTAATAATTTCACAACTTTTTGAAAGATTTCAAAAGGTTTTCAAAAGTCCTACTAATTTTTCACATATCTTGAACGACTTCCGGGAGATAATACAAATTTTATATTTTCTAAAAGTTCTCGCAAAGATTTTTTCAAAATTTGAAACATTTCATTGCTTTTAAATATTCCGAAAGTTTTTACAAAGACTTTTCAATATTTTTATCATTCCGAAAATTTCCAAGGATTTCACGAAGATTTCAACGATTTGCAAAAATTTTCAGAAATTCCGCTAAGTATCCCATGCCTTGAATGATTTCGCAGATATAAGACAAATTTTATACATATATTCTAAAAGTTTTTGCAAAGATTTCACAAAAATTTCAAACATTTCAATGTTTTCAAAGATTCCGAAAGTTTTTACGCAGACTTATTGATATTTTGATCATTTCAAAATTTTCCAAGGATTCCACAAAGATTCCAGAACTATTTGTAAATTTTTCAGAAGATTTAACATGTTTTGAAGATTCCATAAAGGTTTCCAGCCGTTCACAAAGATTCCGAAGATTTCAGAAGTTCTTATAAGGATTTCAGAAACATTTAAAGAAGGATAAAATATTCACAGGGATTTCACAGACTTAACAGTTCAAAAAGATAAAAGAAATCGGAAGATTTTGAGGGATTTCGAAAGATTCCACGAAGATTCTGAAGATTTAAAATTATTTTAAAGATTCAAAAAAAGTTCACGAAACTTTCAACGATGTCAAAAGTTTTCACAAGGATTTATGAACATTCTGAAGATTTCTCAAAGATTTTATTACTTCAGAAACTTTCCAAAAGTTTTCATCAAAATTCTCGAAGATATCGCAAAAATTTAAAAAAAATCACTTTACGAAGATTTTAAATCTTTGTGAAACGCTCAGAATCAAGAGATGATTAATCGAATCAAGATTCATAGGAATTCCAAATATTTTTTGGAGATTTCAATAATTTCAAACATTTCGAATAAATGTCAGAAAGATTTCCCAGAATTTCAAAAATTTTGCAAAGACCTCACAAGAAATTCCTATGGTTCGAAAAATGTTGAGCATTCCACAAGGATTCAAAATTATTTACGAAGATCCACGAAAATTTGCGAAATTTGAATGATACTGTTAGGAAGTATTATCCTCCGTTGCCAACATTGAAAATTAAATTGCGATTTTCAATATTGATTGTAAATGGTAATTATAAAAAGGCAGGTTGAAACCGTTATCCGGCCTATCCATACGGATGCGCAATCTGCTCTAACTTATAAATATATCAACACAACGTTTTATGTCCACCTGTTCAATGTTTTTGTATCGTAAACTACCTTGAAAGCGAGCTTGAAAGACAATTTGCGTTCATTAAATTGCTGTACATATTGGTACCCTGAGAAACAGATTTTTTTTCTGCATGTAAACATTCATTTTACACGTAAGGATCTGTACTTAAGTTACGTAACGAATGAGCGGACCTGGGTCCGTATCAAGTCACCCATGACAAGTCCTCCTTGCAGTAAGTCTCTCCCACTTCAAGTTCCTTCTACGGCAAGTCTCTCTGGAGGCATGTTTCCCTTGCGGAAAGTCTCATACGCGATAAGTCTCCCCAGTGGCAAGCTTTTCCACAGCAAGTCTCTCTGGAGACATGTTTCCCTTGCGGCAAGTCTCATAAGCGAAAAGTCTCCCCAGTGGCAAGTCTCTCCCGCGACAAGTTTCTTCTACGGCAAGTCTCTCTGGGGACATTTTTCCCTTGCGGCAAGTCTCATACGCGACAAGTCTCCCAAGTGGCAAATTTCTTCTACGGAGAGTTTCTTATACGGCAAGTCTCCCCTGTGGCAAGTTTCTTTTACGGCAAGTCTCTCTGGAGACATTTTGCCTTGCGGCAAGTCTCATACAGGACAAGTCTCCCAAGTGGCAAATTTCTTCTACGGAGAGTTTCTTATACGGCAAGTCTCCCCTGCGGCAAGTTTCTTTTACGGCAAGTCTCTCTGGAGACATTTTTCCCTTGCGGCAAGTCTCATACAGGACAAGTTCCCCCAGTGGCAAGTCTCTCCCGCGGCAAGTTTCTTCTACGACAAGTCTCTCCAGTGGCAAGTTTCTTTTACGGCAAGTCTCTCTGGAGACATGTTTTCCTTGCGGCAAGTCTCATACGCGACAAGTCTCCCAAGTGGCAAATTTCTTCTACGGAGAGTTTCTTATACGGCAAGT
>WSXT02166811.1:0-23777 GCA_011762715.2 Neuroterus valhalla | reverse complement strand
TACGTATCCGGGCCTTAATTGTAATAAGGCAACCTTTCCAGGACCTGGTACTGCCCTGATTTGAATTTCCGCACGGGTATTAAAGAATAAATTTAAAAGCAGTCAAACTCTATTGCTATTTTAAATTACAACTGATGCTCAAATAATTCAGTTTAAAGTCTGACTTTCAATATACTTTTTACAACAGTTCATTGAATTTTTTTCATCCGGGTAACCGAGTATCCGGGTAAATTTACAACTTCTCGTAATTAAGTGTTAGCTCTTATATATATACGGTCCTGAATGTTCACATAACAGTGCCCAGCCGTCGCTTCAAATGCGGTCCATCGGTCCATGTCCTTCCTGTAAAATCTTGGTCGTGGTTAAGGCTGTCTGAAAGGTTAAAAACATTGAAAATAAGTTGAAAATTTCAGAAAAAACCTTGACTTTCTAACCCTTTTCTAAGAGAAAGTTTCTGAAAACAATCATAAACTGTTCAAACAATATAAATAAACATCTAATTATCAGTATAAAGTAGTATTCTATGTATTTGAAACAATCTGCGTTAAAAAAATCGCAAAGAAATCATGATTAGAAAGACGGTATTTCCCATAATTATGGGAAAAGAATTTTTAATTCTTATTCTCACCAAGTCTTCTTGGAACATTTTCCCCATCCTACATCTTAAACTTACTTTTGTCCTAGAGACAGTAATCTCGTGGCCTTTGGGCACCTGTATCTTTTGAAAAGTATTGCATCATATACTGTTCTATATATTTTTTGACATTTGTGATTCTTTTAACAGAAAAATGATTAGTTTTTATAGAAAATTCTAATTTTCAAAACTTTCTGCAGGTACTCTGGATGATAAGACTTCTTTTTCTAAAGATTCTGCAATGTCCTTTACATAGGACATTCATATGCTAAATCCCTGAAATAAAATGTGTATATAATCTCAGATGAAAAGCGACGTAAGAAGAAAATTCGTATTACACAATATTCATTGTATCTGCCATCTGCAGGGGCTCGTCAGAGCAAACCACACATCTGCTTGCACATATGAAATCAATGTCACGATCCTTTTATCATTTTCCTTCAAACAGTTCAAATACATCGACATCAATCAGTTACCTATATTTGTATATCCTCCAGAAGATAATACAAGAGAGCTGGCTCGATACAATTACAGATTCTAGACTTGCACAAGAGAGTCAAGCAAGTTTTCATATTAACAATATTAACCAATAAGATTCATCTTTATGGCAATTCACATTGAGGTATGAGTTTTAATTTGCAAGCGGGTTCAAGAGCTATCTCGTTTATTCGCTGGGGGTCTGATAACCCCTTAGCCTCTGTTTATATGGAAAAATTACACCACCAGAGGAGGGAGACGAAATTTCTTGGAATTAGAAATAAGAATGTTATCAGCTTATTCCATTTCAAAGTTTGTTTTTTCCATTACAAGATTCAAAGGTGGCAGGTGGCGTTCAGAAAGAGTACGTCTGACGATAAGACTTGATGGGAAAACTGCGGAAGATATTTTTTCATATAAAAAAAGGACAAAATTACTATCTTTATTTGTTTTCGCAAGAATGTAACGAATAAAATATCAGTACTACGCACTAGAAATGAAATAATAGAATTTTGAAATTTGTATTATATTGCCTTTTATTGTAAGTACACGAGCCATCAAATGTTATCGAAAATGCACAATACCAAAACAAAAACATTTACTTCTTTGTGTGTATTTTATAGCAACTTATGAATACTTAAAAATATCATATTGATAACATTCAACACTCTGCAATCTCAATTTGAATATATTTAAAATGTAAAAATTATAAACTGCAATTCTTTCAAGATTGGAAAATATTTCAATTCGAAAAAATTCAAAATAAAAAAATTTGGAATCTAAATCCTTTGAGAGAGAACAATCTCGCGTGCTATTGCCAAAATGTTTACGAAAAAAGGACCTACGGAGTCGTTCAAGAATACAAATTGAAAATTTTCAGACCATATATAAAGAATATAAAGAGACAAAATTATGTCAATTATCATAAAAATTATTTGTTTTTGGTAATTAATTTAGATGTGTACTGAAGATTTCAGAATGATCTCTTTTCTATTATAGTGATATCAGGTAAGGGAGTTGGAAACAGAATTTCAAAACATTTTTAAGTCTCCGACACAAAAATAATGAAACTCCTTCAAGGAATTTTTCTGTTCAAAAATGATGAGGTTGATTTCCATAAGCCAATATATATTCTTTCAACCTTATTTCAATTTAGTGATTTCTTGAAATCTTTCATTTTCAGAGATAGGCAAATAGCAAGATATTTTTTTAGGTTCACAATTTCTCAATATAAAATCACTGGAAGATGCTAAAGTAAGAAAACTACGGAAAACTAAACGAAAATTTGTATCTGCAATCACGTTGAGTTTTATGGCTGTTTCTATTGGTCACAGAAATTCGTGATTAAGAGCCAATACATTGATCTACGTTATTATTCACGAAATGTCCGTATGAATAGCCAATTCAAAAATTCTGAACTATTTTTACGCAAATTTTTCTGTGACGCATCATAGGGGTGCTTCCGGCCCTTACCAAGGCATTCTCCTATAAAGAATACCATTTTCTGTACTAATAGCTAGGTTCAAACATGTTTACATGGAGAATAAGATTTTGCCTATCAATGGCTAGATTAGAAGTTTCGTCGAGGTTAACATTTCCCGTATGATTAGCCATTTCAGAACTTCGAGCTATTAATTCCAAAAATCCCCAAAATTTCGATTTTTTCAATAGAAAATATCATTTTCTGTATTAATAGATGGGTGAATATATTTATTTCCTAGAGGATAACATTTTCCGTATTAACCAATTTGTAAATCTATTTTTTTGCAGAGAAAAACATCTTCTATATTATTAGCTGAAAAACACATTTTTACACGAGAATACCATTTTCTCTATTTATATCTAGGTTCACACATTTTTACATGCAGAATAAAAATTTTTTTATCAATTGTTAGGCTAGAAGTTGGAGCTATTCATACGGAAAATGTATTGCTTTCATAGAAAATAACATTTTCCGTATTATTAGCCAACTCAGAACTTCGAGCTATCAAATCAAACATTCCCACGAGAATATGATTTTCCGTATTTATAGCTAGGTAAGAATTTTGAGCTATTGATCCCGAAATTTTAGTATAACCAGTTCATAATTGTTAAATTGTCTGTGTCTTATTAAATTGTCTTATATATAAATTTTAAAACTTTATTACCTAAAATTCAAATTGATAGAAAGTAAAATATAGCAAATGTTTAAAATTATTCTTGTGAAAAATGAGAAAAGAAACTCCACCTATTGTGGAAAAGACGAACTTATTGTTGATAACACAGGAATTTGTTCAAATGTTTGTATATAGAATGTACGACGTCGATAAGGAAGATTTTCATAATTCAAAAATCAGGAATAACATTACTGAAGAACTTGTGAAGTGAACCTTGTTTTTGATAAAAATCTTAAATAAAAGCAATCCATCAAATAGACAAGGTATCAGTTTTACCTGGAAGAATATTAAGAATTTCAGGGATTTAAAATTATTAATATTCTATCTTTGATATCTTCAAAAATAAAATTAAACGAGATTATTATTTTTTAATTATTCGCCAGTCTGATTATTATATTATCGAAAAGAATGTAATCAACTTGACTGTTTACAATAACATAAAAAACTGTGATGTTTTCACTGGAATTTTTAAAGTGAAAAAGAATCAATCTTTACAGAACGTTAAGAAATTTTTGGGTTTAAATGTCTCTGTTGTAATTTCTTCGAAGGCTGTCAAAAGTATAATTTTGATCGAACCAAGGTTTCTTGTGAACCGACTCGATTACGTAAGATAGTTTGCTAAAAATTATGCTTCTTACAATTTTTATATGACTAAAAGTTCTCTTAATTGATTCCACGATTCCTTTCTCACTCAGATATAAGAATTATGCTCTGTTTAAAGTTTGAATTTTAATTCGTAAACATTTAAAGGTTTTTTCTTCAAAAAAATGTCCACAGTTCAAACATTTTATTTTATGAAAGTGCCGAAGTCACAAAGCTTACATTTTTAAACGCTCTTACTTTGGAATGTTTGAACGTTTTACTTTCCCATCTGGAATTTTTTATAAATTTGAAAATGATTCAAGTGGTTAAAAATTGTATTTAAAATTTTAAACAGCTAGTAGAATTTAGAAATGTGCGATAGCAAATACGTCAATTTACATAATATTTTCCCCAAAGCTATTTAAGTTTCAGTTGAGAAATACCAAGTCCTTGAAATTATAAAAAGGAAGTGTCCAAGAACACTGACAACATCCAGCCTACGCTCACCAAATTCGGTAAACCCAGACCCGGCCTCTATAAACTCATTTCATTTAAATTTTGGGTGATTTTGTATACTTTTTGAGAAGTCTCCTAACCTGGAAATGAAAGTATGTATGAAGTTCACAAATTGTATTTCATACGCGGGTCGAGTCAAGCTAAGCTACGGACAAACGAAACTTGCAAGTTTGAAAAGCTCGCAAGCCGAAAAATACACGTAGGCTCGTGAAAGCTTACCTAGTATTAGCGAAATAAAAGCATATCTTACTTACAAAAAAAAGTTAATTTCCCAACTCAATTTTACACAACCAAACAGAATTGTCAACGCCAAAAGCTGCGGCACCCGGGTAAAACTGAGGTGAGCAAGGCTTAACATCCATTGGAAATAGTACAAAATTAATTGAAATTATTAATCTTCTCACAAAACCTACAAATTTTGAAGAACTTTTATGCTATTGAGAAAAAAGTTATGTAAAATATGAAAACTGTTCAAAATGTGTGCGACTTATGGGGGTATTCATAATCAGGGTGGCGATTCGACGGACGTTTCCGAATCCCCGGTCTTTTCCCGGTTCTTCACGGCCAAGTTTTTCAATTTTCCCGGTCTACTAGAAGTAACATATTTATATTTGTCGCAAAACACAAACAGTTATTTTTATTCATGACGTTAATTCTAAATATCCTTTAACCTAACAGATCGAACATTAAAAAAAAAATCAATTTTGAAAAAAATACTCTAATTTTCAACAGAAAAATATCAGTTTTTTTACAAAAATTGGAACAGTTAAACTTACAATTAAAAAATCAATGTACGATAACAAAGAAAAAAAAACAGATTTCCAGAAAAATTGTTCATTTTTCAACTAATGTGATGAATTTTCAAATAACATTATGAATCTTCAACCAGCACAGTTAAATTCCAAAACAAGAAGATGAATTTCCAACTAGAAAGATGAATATTTAACTTGAACACTTCAATTTCCAACGATGAAGGTGAATATTGAACAAGAAGAATAATTTTCAAATAGAGAAAAACATTTTTAAGGCAAAGTATAATGTTTTAATAAAATAGTCGAATTTCAAAATAAAAAAATTATTATTTTCAACCAAAAGTGGAACAGTAAAATTTTTAGTTCAAAAAACCAATTTTAAACCAAGTATTAGTGTTTTATACTTAAAAGAGGATCTTTAACTAAAGGAGTTGAGTTTTCAAACAGATAAATTAACTTTTACTGGAAGAGATAAGTTGTCAATGAAAATATGATTACTAGAATTTGGAATTGAAAAAAAATGTATGTGTAACTAAACAAATAGATTTTTAACTGAAACTGTGGAATTCTCAATTGGAATGAGTTGAATTTTCAGTTAAAAAAATTACCTTTAACAAAAAAACTCCCTTTCAACAACAAAAAAAACCAACTGTCAAACAAATCATTACATTCATACATAAAATGATGATAGCTTTAATGATGAACATTGAACTAGAATAGTTCAATTTTTAACAAAAAATTAATTTTCAACAAAAAAATACAATTTTTCAACAGAATGGTTGAAATTTGAACCATAAAAATGAAAATTTTCAGAGAAAAATGAAATAGTGACATTTTTGGTGTGTAAAATTAATTTCAAACCAAACATAAAATTTTTTAACTAGATGAATGTTCGACTAGAATGAAAAATGTTTGACTGCTCAACTGTAATTGTTAACCGTAAAGAAGAATTTTGTAATAAGAATGTTAACTTCCGAAGAAAAAGATAATTTTCTACAAAAAATCGATTTTTCAAAAAAATATGTGAAGTTTCGACGAAATACATGAATTTTCAATTCAAAAGGACACCCTTCACCGAAATGTCGAATTTCGAACCAAAAAAGATCAGTTTGACACTAAAAATAAAACAGTTGAATTTTCGTTTGAAGAAACTGATTTTCAACCAAACTGATGAATCTTTAGGTATAACGATGAATCTTCAAATGAATAGATGTATTTTAAGCAAAAATATGAATTTTTGACCATAAACTTTAATTTGCTACAAAAAAGGCTAATTTTCCACGTGGTACATGAATTCTCAAAGAAATAGTTCGATTTCCAAATTCAAAAATTAAGGTTCAACTAAATACTCGAATTTTCACCAGAAAAATATTATTTGATTTTCAATAAAGTAGTTACAATTTCAACCAGAGTACACTTTTGAATCGAAATAATGCAACTTTAACAAGAAAATTTCATTTTCAACAAACAAGTTTAAATTTCAAACAAGTAGTTGATTTTTCAACACAAAGAGAATGAATTTGCAATGAACAATGTAAAGAAGTTTTCTATCATAATTCAGAAATATTCCATCTTCGGAATACTACTCCTACTCTAAAGATTGCTTGAAGTACTTTCTTCAGTAAAATTTAAGAAGAGAAAACTATAAAACTGTGACGAATTATGAATTAGGGAAACGATTTTTTTAAATTCCTCCCTTCTGAATTCGAATCATAATGAGATTGAAAAGTTCCCGTTCCATGTGAAAAATTCCCTGTTTTAAGTAAAATTATACTTCTTCACTGAAACTCCCTGCCCTAAAATAAAAACTATAATTATTTTCTGAAATTCCCTGTCCCAAGTCAGATAAATGAGGAAAAGCAGATAAAACGTGATAAACACATTTTTCTGAAAAAATGAAGATAATAATTATTTTTGTAGGTTTCGGCTATCATCAATTGGATTATCAAATTTGAGTCAGCTAAAAAAATTTCACAAAGCAACAAATTTGCAAAACGTTTTTCTTATAATGGACAGAAATTCTTCCTCTCGAGAAGTATATATTATATATATTTAAATACTTTAGAATCAGATAACATGAACGTTACATTCTTTAAATTAAATGATAAGACATGTTTTTTAATTCATAAAAAGAAAGCTGTCATTCTTCGTATTTTGTCGGTAGAATTTTTGATAGTCTAGGTTGAGTCTAGTAAATTCCCGATTCTTGATCAAATCTCCGGTCACTAAAATTCCCGGTTTCCCGGTCAAGTCGCCACCCTTATAATTTTATTGTATTCTGCGTTATTTCCAATGGACCTCGAGCTTGTGTCACCTCACTTTTGCCAAGGTCATCGCAATTTTCAGTGGCATCAGCGCTTTTGAAATAAAGATTTGGTCCCCATAAATCCCTGATTTTTATTTCTCCGAAATTTCGCCTGATAGCAGAATATTCAGTAAAATAGCAAAATCTCCCATTTACATTCCTAATTTGTTTTGCAAGTTTTGTGATCAGCGCTAACTCTTTTTGTCCGCGAATATTTTGTCGGCTCGCAATTTTTATTCATCCCGCAAGCTTATTATAGCCCAAGAGGTTTTTCCCGTATGAGAGCTTTTTGTGTCGTAATCTTCTTGGGACCACGAGCTGGCTTGCGGCTCGCCTTGAACCACACGCGAAAAGCTCGACTGACGCAGATCAAGCTTTCGCAAATCCCTACCATACGTTCACTCAGAAGGTATGTGTGTAAATTAGTTCTACACTAATTTATGAAAGTTACTCACAGAAGAAAAATCGTAAAAACACAGCTTATCATTTAATTTCTAAGTGATTTCTTGACGTTTTGAGACCTGATTTAGGAAAAACGAGTTTGGTCAATATGGGTATCGGTATGTCTGTCTGTAGTCCGACGCACGATAGCTTTCGAAGGAGTTTTCCATTTCGCATTCCCTCTTGCACACCGTTTTGTGGTCCGGAAAGGCAGGTTGAGTTCGTAAACCAGCCTTCTCCCGGCAATATTTATGCTTTCAGCCTTGAAGTGTTTTTCGATAGAGATAATTGTTTTTGTTCCAAACGTGGAAGATGCCATAATAAAATCGAAAATTGAAATTTATAGCTAAATAACAGAAACTAGTATGAAAGGTCTAACACCAAAACTTGTCGCCATAAAAAAGACCTTCAATATTGTCTGCAACTATTTTTCAATAGAACCCACAGTTTGGCGCAAAAATTATCATTTTTACTTTCTCATTATTCATGATGGAACGTATTCGATTCACGTAAAATTTGGCCTATATTTAATTTTTGTCATTCCTCGACATTTTAAGGGTTTTCAGACACCCTGCGTCTGGAAACATCGTTTTCACTATAATTTCTGTTCCTCCATCGGTCTTTCTGTCGGCATGTCGGTCTGCCTGCCTATTGATAGTCTGACGAGGAGATAATTCTAGGAGGAACTTTTGAATTCAGATTTCCTTTAAGTAAACATGATATTTGTGCTTTATTTTTTGATATTATAAATAGCAGACGCAGCTGGTGGTAGATGAGTTATTATAACATACATTCAATGCAATACATTCCAGGTAAAATATAAAAATTTGGCGTTTTGGACATTCTGTATCCGAGTGCGAAGCGCGAGAAACGTAATGAGAATGTCCAATGGACTGACTTTATGGTCCAATGGATCCGGAAAGCGTTTCCTGGTCCAAGCTTGGACCAGGAAGATTATTGAGAACTGCAGAATGGCATGATGCCACCTATAATTTTATTGCGGTCAAAATGTGAACTAGCGCAAGTAAGTTACAGTTTTAGTATGCATTTTTATTTGTGCATAAAAATCAGTTCAGGAATATTTTTTTTTTTGCAGTTTGAAACAATAAGCAAACAATGCGAAAATGCATTCATCGGAAATAAGTGTCTCTAACGGAATTTTCATCATACATATACAGTGAAAAAACACCTTTACTGTAAAAAATGATTTTTTCTCAAATTACAATTATTTTACCACATCGTGTGGGTTTCAGTAAATTATAATATCAAATAAACTTCAATTGACGCAAAAATAAACTCAGAGTCATTATTTATCGATTTACACATGAAATATTCAATATCTAGAAAAGTATAAACTCAAAGTTAGGTTAGATTTGATATTTCAGATCTGATCGTATATTACTCATATTCTCTGTATATTCTGAATCATATTTTTTAGTGTATACATTATTCAAAGTTTATTTAAGATCAAAATGTGTTGAAACTTACTTGTTCTAGTGAAATAATAGTTTCTTCGAGAAAAAAAAATTTAACAAAGAACGTGCTTTTTCACTGCATACGATAAAAATTTAATTTTCAACACTTTGTTTTTGATAAATAATCATTTTTAATGCCAGATATTGAGTTTATGCTTCACAGAACAATCGAGAAATCGCTTATGCATAAATAAACATGCATCTTAAAAATTCGACCTCCTTTCTTTAGTTCACGACACTAGCGCAATCTAGATTTCAGATGTCGAAAAAATCAGATCTTGCTTGGACAAACATTTCCGGTCCAATGGACCAGATTTGTTTTGGGCATTGCTTGGATCAGGATTCCGTTCCAATGGACCGGCATTACGGGCCAAGGTATTTAGAGTGTAAGCCCGAGGTAAGTATAAAGAAAAGGAATCAATTATTGAATTAAATTTTGTCCATGGTTTGACCTTTAATTTCCAAGATTTGAGGCGTAAATGTGGGGGAAATCCATTCACCGAGCGCGAAGCACGAGATCCGACAGTCACGCGCCCTGTGCGCGCACAAACTTTTGAAATTATTCATATAACATGCACAAAAATTGTAGTTCATGTCGTCCATTTTTTATGCAGGTTCTAAAAGATTTTATATTACTCTTGCAAATTGATTTTATAATTGAAAGCTGACTAGAAAAATTATTAACCTTGAAAGCGGAGCTGATGCAAGAGACTTCATCTCGCTGATAAGTGCATCGGCCAGACTTTTCCCAGGAAGAAAGACGATCCTTGGATCCTATTTTGTCTGGAGATCCAGTTCCTTTATTCTAAGAGGAAACAAAGATGATCCGAGAGTTGAGCCGACTTTATACGTCCATCTAGTCATAATAATAGAGAGATGAGAATATTCAAAGTGTGTGTTGTCTGACACGCGAGCAAAAGATCCTTGGGTGGTTTGCTGAAAAACCTTCATCTGATCTATTACAGGAATCCATAAAAGATGTAATCAAGCGAATCTAAAAAAATAATATTCCAAAGATATTTTTCCGCACCAGACAATCATACGATACTCAAAAGAAGGACTAATAAAATGATATTCTTATTGTATGGCGAAAAGGAGCAATACAATTTCTGTAAGTAAGCGCCTCTGATTGGAATACTTTTGATCAGTTTTACTTCTTAGTGAACAAAAAAAAAACTAAATTATACATTATGAGGATTTCTTGGGATGAAGAGTAATTATCAGGCTTTACGTCCAGGAAACAAACAAAGTAATACAGAAATAATAACCTTTTTTATTGCGACATCATCTAGACGAAATATTTTGTCAGGACGATGTCGTAATAAAAAAGGTGTTTCCATTTAATATTGATAAAAAAAACTGAACTGGAATCTCAAAACAGACTCCCTTAGTTTATTTTGCTCTTGGAATTTCGGTCGCCAATGACGGGGTCCATGGGACATACTTTTGGAAGCTAGAATAAGTGAAATATTTTAAAAACTGATAATCTAGAATTTTTTTTAATTTTGAAGAGAAACGCAAACTATAAATGGCTTTTTGAATATTGGTTTCACTCCACGAAAAAAGCCTGATTATTTTTCAAAATTCCCGGTTTGTAACAATTTTTATGTACACATGTTCAGATTTTAAATCATTGGAATTGAAATGCTTTAACCCCATTTGTTAAATTTTGAAGGCTCTTCACTTAAAACTGTCTAAGTATCCAAACATGTATCTGCAATTTGTTTCGTTCGAGAATGACCAATTCGAAATTGAGGGACTGGAACACCAAAAAAGTTAAATATGATTAATATGAACAGTTCGTTATTTAAAACTCAATTATCTATTAAAAGCATTTAAAAATAATTAAATAAAAAGTTGTAGATTTAGTCATATCTTTGATTTAGTGAAAATTCTTATTTTATGTTCCATCCATTTCTTTGTACGAGTAAAGGTTTTCCAGATATTTCATGATAAAGATAAAAATTTCATTCCTAGCCCCTGCTAAAAACATGTGTATTTTTTACCTTTGTTTATTCTGAAACTGTATATTTATATATTTCAATGCGCTGATTACGAAAATCCAGTGCTGGATTAACCATTACGTCAAGGTAGGTCATGGCCTACGGGCCCACAGGAACCCGGGGCCCCTGAGACTTTTGTCATTTTTTCTTCAGGAAGAAAGCTTCTGAAACTACACTATATATTGAGAATCGGGAGCCCATTGCGCCCCTCAGATTTTTTTCATTTTTTCTTTTGAAAGAAGCATCAATTAAAACCTAAATATACACCACAAAGAAGTCGAGTCCTGATGGGTCCCTTAGCTTTATGTTAATTTTCCTTCTAAAAAAAGCGTCGATTGAATTTCGAAATTATATCATCAAAAACCTCGTGAACTTGATTATTATGACGTAATTATAGAAAAATTTGCACAATTCAAGGCTCGAAAAAAGAAAATTGAAGTAGGATATGAGTTGTAAATACTTCAAATTGAAATTTATAATAGAAAATTCCATGTTGAATTTATTGTTGATAAATCTACGTATACACTCGTACAATAATTGCACTTCTTTTTCATCTGCTGAAAAATGATTGCACACAAGCAGTTTTTTAGAATTTTATTGGGAAGGGGAGGAAGAGGGCCTAGAAAAAGTAATGGCGCAAATTTGATTTTCATGGTGAATAGCATGAGAATCATGATTTTTCACGTATATCTCGAGAAAGATAGAAAATTTCAAGAAATAATAAGAACAAAAGTTATAGATTTAGTCAAAATACACATTTTGTCCCCATCAATTTTTTGGTACGATTTGGTGCCGACATTCGATAGCATCGAGTGCTCACACACATCCTCCACGTCAAACCAAGTGAAAACACAACTAAACGAGAATCCCGAACGGTCACCCATCCGAGCACTAACCGCGCCCGTATGTGCTTAACATTTGAAATCTCGACGAGAATCACCACCCATCTACTGCCGGTGGTTTTTGTTGTCTTTAAAAATAATAATAGAGCTTTGACTCAAACATAGGTAAAGTTAATGAGAACTTTCAAAATGGATGAAATAACGTTAGATGAAACATTACAAAAACTGCCTACCTGTACCCTCATCTCCAATTATCCCCTCTTTCACAATGAACCTCATGCTCTCTGCGATTCATTGATTTATATCCTAAATAACATCCAGTACTACTTGAAATTTGGTTCTTTTAATTAAAAATAAAAATCACCACATTATAAGATAATTGTGATTTAATGAGAGAAATAGACTAATTTATACGCATCTGATAATACTTATAATTTATATACATCTTCTCGCTGATGTTGATGTGGCTATGAAGAAAAAAACATGTTCGAAATTTAACTGCGACGTTCTCGAGATATTGTTCTCAAACTTAGAACTTTGAAAATGGTAAGTTTAAAATCTCTTCAACCAAGGGGGTTAATTATTTCATGTTTTTGGACGACATATTTTTAGTGTAATGCTCTACATGGGAAAAGTGAGTGATTTCTATAAAAAGATCCAAACCTAAACGCGTTAATTATCTTTAAGAATTTTCTGATTTAATGCAAATCATATATTATATGCTTCTCTATTTGAAAGGTGCAATGTAGCACTTCGAATTATCGGCCTATATTTTTTAACTGGTTTCTTCTTAAACATGTGTGCGATTATTCCCACGATAACTTCTATTTTCAACCAACAGAAACAGATTCTGCAATAATTTGCATTTTACAGGAAACGAGGTGCTTTTGTAATTGTTCGATCAGAAGTTTTCCATTATAATGAGTTGTACCATATGTACTTATCTACTTGTACTATGTACTTACTTCATATGCGTGAATTTACGCTCCAGAATAACGAATCACGTAATTGAATATTCAAAAGCTTGAACCATTTCCCACGTTTTCCAGGCGAGAAATCGAATTTGAATTTTCCGGAGCCTTTTATACAAGTTAGATGTGATATCAATTAATTAATTAATGAGTTAATTTTCCTTCCAATATTCTATTGGGAACCCGTTATTGTAAATTTAATTATTATTAACTCTCAAAATAATATAATATAGAATCATACATTCATAAGAGATCAAACTTTTTACTCTCTATTTTTTGTTTATAAATTGCTTGCAAGACCTAATGCGGATGAGAAATTTTAAATCTACTTGATTTCTATACTTGAATTACTTTTTCGAAATTTCTCGTTGTTCCAAAATTCATGACGAATATTTATTAAATATTTTCAAAAAGATTGTCCAGTCGTTCCGAGATTTTTCTTCGGGATAGTCCATCCTATTTTCTAATTCGACCAACTTTTTGGGGGGACTAGACGCTGTCCTGATTCCTCGAGCAAATGAATTGAATGTAACTAAATTTATAATAAGAAAAAATATTACGGAAATATTAAGTGAAAAATTGATAAACATTGGTTCAAAATCGACCCAAGGTCAGTCCATTTCTTCAGAGCCTGACAAGTCACGAGATTACAACAACTTTTCCGGGAAGTTAGGATTGTAAGAGTCAATCACGAGGCACGCGTGTGCAAGTCAAAGTGAATCTACCTCACAGAGTAATAAATCTGCATGGACAATTGCATTCTCGAATTCGCGATTGTCGCACTACGTATATGTATAATGCATAAAGTTATTAAAAACTTGCGTCATTGCTGTGCATTTCGAGGTTGAACAATGGTAAAGGGCAATTCACGAGCTTTCCAAAAAAACTGAATTTCCTTGTGATCGATTGCTGCCTCTTAATTAAGTACTGAATAGAGGAAACCTTATTCCCTAATCGAAAAAAAAACGAGTCGAATAATTTTAGTTCAGTCATTTATTATTTTAACAAGCAAATACCATAAATGTAAGTATCTAAAATGTAGGGATGTGATAATCACCGTATGTGATAATGTTAAATAATCAGATAAACACATCTATGTATTGTGTTAAACAATCAGATGAGTGCATCTGTGGATTGGAGGAAAGAAAAAATGAAAAAAGTGATAAAAGATGGAGAAATCACATATTTCCACTCCAATCCACGGATGAATAGTAATATATTTACAAATATTACCATAAATAACCAATATCAATAATAAAAAACCAATATCAAGTCTTCCACATAATTTTAAATTGCTCAATTACGGATGTTTAAATTTTGAATTAAAAATTCTGTCTACTCCATTTTTAAACTGCCTCATTTTGGAGGCCTCGCACAAAGAAGCGTACAGTCTATATTTTGAGAGTTATAATACAAGATTCAAAAATTTGAATAAATGTTAACATTTTAATTTTTGGTTTTTCACATTGAAATCGTATATTTCTAGATCGAAGTGTTTAGGGACACCAAAAATATAAGATTTACAGTCTACACTCCTCGAATTAAAGTTAAAAATTGTACAGAATACATATTTGCCAAATTTGTGGAGATATTTAAAATTCAGGATCATAAAAATGTATAAGTATTTATAGATTTTTTATTAAAAATGGTACAATGCTTATACAAACCTAAGTTGTAATCTCCCGAATTAAATATTAGAAATTCCAAAGTTTTATAAAACGTAAAGATTTGAAAATATTGAATGATTTTAAATTGTGAACGTAGCAATTTCGGAAATTTCACACCGAACTTGTTCAGAATTATATAATAATATTATATCATATGGCGTATAAAGAGACTGGATCAGGGTTTATTGGAAATTTCTGGTTTAAAGTATACCCTATCCTAGGCGACCAACTCATCCAATTTTTTTTTTGAAGAAATTTTTGGAAAGGTATAGGGACAGGTATATTAAGATTTTAATCTTCTATCTATTTTAGAAAGCAAGCATAATTATATTGTATGCAACGGAAATATTAGTGATGGAAAATCCTTATGGTAACTTCTGCAATAAAATATATAAGAACCTAATTATCATGTCATAATTTCTAGCACTTAACTTCAACTAAAGTACTTTTTTCACTATAAAAATAAATGCAACGAAAATCAATTTTATAGAGTGGAAATCAAGTTTCTCTCCATAAAGTTGGCGGCATAACGTTAGGTAACCGTATAATAATTATTGTTTTTCTGTATTATAACTCACATTTATTACCAGTGAAGCCTAAATCCCGGAAATGGATCCCATGAAGGGCAGTTACTGCGCAAGTCCTGTGATCCAAAGGGGCAAAATCTGGATCGTCCATATCGAAGCACACACTCTCCTCAAATTCTGTCAAAGTTCCTTCATCCATTTCGGCAATCGTCACTAGTAATTTTCGTACTTTTTTAGGAATAAATTTAAATTTTGGGAGAATCGGCCAGCTTCGCGTGTGGTGTCTGAAATAAATTGAAAAATTAGAACACAATAGAATAAATTTGACTAATTTCAAGTAATTCTCTTGTTGAGTTATTATAATTATTTCATTATTATATTTTGTTCTGGGGAAGAAGATATTGGAGTTCAATAAACAAGATAACCCAAGATATATAACTCCTGCAACTGGTGCACACTGCGCATAGGTTAACGCGATTAATTGCAGTTAAATGTAAGCTAAATAATAATTAAGAACTAGAAGCTTCAAAATAAATTTTAAATTAATGAAATTTGTTTGATTTTTTACAATTATATCTTCAAATCACACGATTTTTAGTTTTTAAATTTGAACTTTTGATTGTTGAATTTTAAGGACGTGTAATTACAATTACGAATACTATACACTACACACATTTTCTTTTGGTGAATTTGAAACACTCTAAGTATACCATTGCATCAATTGTATTGTATGGAATATACAGAACATTTTGCTGGAGGAGTTCCCGAGATCCACAAAACGGACTTTAAAGGTTGACAAACAAAGCACCGATTCACTTATATGTAATTGGAACTGCGAAAAACTACTTCTCGAGATGTGTTATTTTTGTCAGCATAAATTGGCTAGTATGATATCCCATCGAAAGCCCAAAATCAATATTTATTATTTTTTTTTTTTTACAAAAACGCGAATATCTCTTAAACTGGAATCGACAAAGTCTCAATTTAAAGCTATTGGCATAAAGGATTAGAATTAAAAATAAAATTTAACAAAGAGACTTGAAAATTGGGGCTGGAAGCTTTCCTTTTAGTCCAATTTTTTCGGGAATGGCTCATATTGATGCTCTTGGAATGTATGGTATTGCAATAAAAAAAGAAACTATTTTATAGTTTCATTCTTTTGATAGCAATGTTGAAAGGAAATTATACATGACAATTTTCCAAATTTACCCCTTCTTGGACTGATTTTAAAAAGAATGAGAGTGTACAATGCACATGATAAAAATTGGAGATTGAATTATATAAAAGAAATGGAAGATTTTTTACGTACTCCTAAATTTGTACTATTAAAAAAATAAGAACAAAATTATCTTTTGAGTGGAAGATTTTAGGAGTATGGGTACAAAAACATTCCTTACAGTGCCTTTTCATAATTTCTCATACTTTCAACTCGATATCTTCATATTATTGTGTGTTGAAGTAGATTGCAGATAAAAATTATGCATAATAGACATCATACAGGTACAGATGAAAAAAATAAATAACCTTATTCCAGCATGAAAAAAAAGGAAGTCATTAGGCAGGTTTCGTATTCTAAAAATAAAATATACATTCTATGAATGACTATGCCTTCTTGAGTTATTGTAAGGAGGAACGAGGCTTGGGATTCTGGAAGTTAAGATATGACTTCCGGGTAATGGTTACTTTACACGATACATTAGTTATGAATTAATATACAAGAAAAAATAAAGGAAATCATGCAAAACGGATGTTAGAACTTTAATCAAAACCATAGAGATGGAAAAGAGCGTTTAAAAAATAATATACAAGAATATTATCAATAATCACTACAATTTCTAAGGAAGTAAAATTTTCTTCATGATTGTAACATGCCTTAGACTTTGTTATCGTGCAAAATCGGTTTCTTATTCGCTTAAAATAAAAGCCCCCCCCCCCCCCATTTGTTTTGGGTCTATGCAGAAAGTCACTTTTGCGCATGTCTCTCCCGAGAAGATTGTCAATTTCGTGGCAAGTCTCCTGAACCGAATTGTCTGCATGGAGATATTATAGATAGAGGAGGCAATTCAGCACACAACGCGGCATCGGAGAAAAAAAAGAGACAGAAGGATGGGACAAAAAGAGACAGAGAGAGCCGTGGGTTACTGTTGTCTCTCTCTAACATATGCGCTATAGACAGAGATAGCCTAGACCCAATAATTTTTGCTATAGTTTACCTGCGGACACTTCCACTTACACGAGAGCTTATGGCTTGTCTCCTCTATCTATAATATCTCTATGATTGTCTCCTTTCGTTATCTCCACAAATAACTCTCCCGAGGTTATCTCTCACCCTTGAAAGTGGCAAAAGTGCAGCCAGTCTCCACCATAACACGATTTACCATTTTGAGGTTATGTGACGTAAATTATTCCCATGGGAAAATGGGAAGGTATGTGACCTACATTATTTCTATTACCTGATTTACAATTTTGGAGATACGTGACCCATTTTACTTCTATTATGAGTCTTTAGCCCACTTGTTTTAAAGGAAAACATCGGATTTCCTGCTGGAGAGAGATGCCGCAGACAATTCGGTTCGGGAGACTTGCCACAAAATTGCCAATCGGTTCAGGAGTGAAGGCGCGGGAGAGACTTGCCGTGAGAGACTTGCCGCACATTTGACTCGATATGAACCCTTTGTTTTCATTCTTACGCCCCTGAAAAAATTGCTGTCAAACTTTAAAGTTCAATGCCCCAATGTTAATAATTTTTATAGTATTTTCTTCACAACAATGAAGTGCTGTTTATATTGTGTTTAAAAATATAAGCATCATGAAATAAGAGTCTAAAATAGTTACCTTTCGCGTGAATCCAGTTTTTCAAATGCACAACAATTCCGCTGAATTTCGGCACTCGTATAATTCTTTTCACGGGAATATTGTCACTTTTGCGTATATAACCAAGGATATTCTTTGATATAACTCAGTTTTATATGTTTATTTTTCTCTCCACGCGTAAGTACAGCTGATCCGTACAATGTAACAATAAAAGGGAACAGCCGGCTGCTGAACAAGTTTTTAGTTTCAAATGCTTCTTGATTTGCAAATGAGCGTACAAATCAGGTACCAGAAATTTATTATTTTACGTCTTTCAAGTATCAGAAAAACGAAGCGAAATTATAGGTTATAAATCGAAAAAAGGAATAGGCCCAAAGAGCTGAATTTCACACACTACCAACTACCGCGCGGGGACTAATGCATTTGTCTTTTGTTAGGCTCCCTCCTTTTCCAATCCCCAGAATCCGATCCCCTCCCCGCGAACCAATCACAATCGAGCAGGCCCGTAAAAAAGGATATGGAGTACCAAAACGTAAGAAGTTATCTAAAACCTCAAAAATGCAATTTAGAATGAGAATTTTATCAATTAAATTGTTAATTATGCGTAGTAGCGTAAATATATACTGTCCCGCTGGTTTCTGCAGTACGGCAAATCTGCGAAAATTACTTAAAACTAAATTTTTCCGGGTTGAAATGTCGAAATAAGCTACATTTTGGCATTCGCATGTTTTAATGTAAAATTGGACATAATTTCAAGAATTTTATTTATGAATTTTCCGATTTGAAATATTTTATTCATCAAATATTATTATATGTTGTTAGAAAAATTTAGAACTGATAACAAATGTTAAAATTTATGTTACAAGACTCGAAATACCTCAAATGGAACAATATTATATTCGAAATGTATTTCAAGTAAAATTGCAGGATTTGAAATTGTTCAGGAAAAATTGATTATGTAAACCAATCACTCTGAACGGCTCTACGTGTAGATCACGTCACTCCTTCAAAAACAGGTTTACTTATTCCAAAAATTCTTCAGAAATCAAACCCACACTCAAAAATTCCTAATTGGATATTGAAATTTCGGATGCAACAATTTCAGAATAAAATTAATTAATCATGACAGACTTTCAGTTTAAAATTGTTCACCTCTGAAGAATTTTAATGCTAAATAGTTTAATTTTTAGTAGGTAGTAAGTTACACTGTAAATTACTAGGAAAGCTAGAATTATTCATTTCGTAAGCTCATTTTCAACTTGTTTAATTTTAAAATTCTCACAAAAAACACGTTCTGTAACTGTTCCAAAACAAAAGAGTAATATTGTTCTATAACATTTGTTATGTTTAAGATACATTCATTCTAAATAACGCCGTTACGGAAAATTCTTACAACACCATGAAAATATATTTTATACAAATTTAACGCATAGAAATGTTCCATAATTATTAACATAATATTATTATATCTTATTATACATTATACTTAATTACTTTTTCTTCGAAGATGCCATTTTGTGGGAATGCATCCGATTTATGCAAGAGCATATATAATTAGTGCGAAAACTGATTATGAATTACGTCTGGCAGTATGCTCAGCAAATTTAAAGAAAAATTTAGATTTCCAGTATAAACGAACTTTATCCAATTCAAATGTGTATTTTTGAGCGAAAATCTGAAGGAAAAAGTATCAAGATATGACTTTTCAAGAATAGAAACCATATATTATTATTTATTTAAACCAACTTTATGAATAAATGCATAAATTTGTCATTTTCAAATAGATTCGGTCCGGTTTTTTAACAGAATCGACACTAAATATCTTGCTTATAACTTTTTTTTCGATTCTTTGAGGTAAGACAATGAATGTTATCTGTTTCAGCAATATTAGTTAACAAATGCCTAATGCTGTCATTTTTCACATGCAGAATTTGTTCTTCCATTTAAAAGAATTCCTAATGCCTTGCTATGTTTGCCATATTTTACTTACGGCTAAGGATAAGTAATTGTTTCTCTAGAAAATTAATTTCGTTTCTTAAGCACAATCAATTGAAGGTGAGAATTCACCTACTGATGTATGTTAAAATGGTGCTTTGGTTTATTAAATTTTTATCATCAATTACTAATTGTAAGCTATTCGTAAAATATAGCAAAAAAGTGCTACTAGCAGGACACAAAGAATTGCTTTCTTTAGGAAAACTAAATCTAAGTGTTGAAAAATGTCAGAACAATTAATTTGTTTATTAAATTCGATTGAATGAATGCAAATTATTGTTTCATAACCAAGTATCGTAACAAGGGAATTGAAGAATAACGAAGTGAAAAATGGCAGTATTATGCGCTTATTAACTCTTTTGTTCAAACAAATTGAACTTTCTGCCTAACATCAAAGAATCGCGCTAATAAAGCTAAAAGCAAGATATTTATTGTCGGTTCTGTTGGAAAATCGAAACAAACCTATCTGAAAATCACGAAAGTACGTATTTCTTCGTAAGCTTTCTTTGAATAATTAACAAATGGTCTCTATTTTTTAAAAGTCGTATCGAAATATTTTCTTTCCTTCAGATTTTCGGAAAAAATACACATCTTAAATGGTTCATTTTGTTCGCACTGAAAAGAAAATTAAATTTTGTTTATTAATTTGTTTATAAAAATTTGAAAAATTCATAAGTATCTGATAATGCTAGACATAATCTATAATCAGTTTTCGGACAGTGTGCTTTCACATGAATTGGGTGAATTCTTACAAAATGGCATTTCGAAGAATTTTTAATTAAAAAAAAAAAAATTAAATTTCACATTCAAATAAAAAATATTTTTTTCTAAAACATGCCTCGAAAACTTTCTTGAAAATTTAAAAAGCTTACATTGAATGAATAAACATCGAAATTGATGGAACGGTTTTCGGCAGTTACAGTCCTATCAATATAAACCAAGATATCAAATTCAAAAAAGATATATGAAGACTGAAATTTGAAAAGCTTTGAGTTCATCATTATTTGAACTTGAGTTAAAATTCACTCATTTTAAACTCTTTGTATACATAGAATTTACTGAAATTTTCAATTTTTTACGCATTTAATTTAAGGTAATAGTTCCTTTCAAATTAAAAAATTTGAACTTTCCAAATTTTTATATCCTGTAATTTTGAAAGTCTTTGATTTCTCATTGTCATTAACAACTTGTTTCATCTTCTTAACTTATGTCAAGGTCAAATTTCCTAGAATGTGAACAATGCATCGAGAAAAATGTGCAAAATTTCGTCAATGAAATAAACCTCGGAACTCTTAATGTGGTTGCAAGCTTTTTGAAAAATGTACTGTTTTCATATTATCTAACATTACATAATAAAAATACCTATACAAGTATACAGAGTGAAGCTTGTAAAATATATGGATATTGTTGCCTTGAAATTAGATCTGCAACAATGATCTATGACTTGAAAAAAAAAACGAAATAACCGATGATATCTATATCACAAATATCTAAAAAAAAATTAGTTGTAAGCAACCACGTTTTTAAAACATTAAAATTAAACAAAATTCAAACTTGGAACTGTGAAATCTACAAATAACTTATTCCTCGACCCCATTTGAAAACGTAACTTTTCGTGCATGTAAAGCACACGCAATTCAACGTAAGTCCCTTGTTTAAATGGGAAAAAGAATGTGATAGGGTTATAGAACCGTCAAACATGCGTGAAATCTTTTATTTTTGCCAAACTTTGTCTAGTAAGAGGTTTGGAAAGAGTAAACTTTTGGACAGTTCTGTTGCCTAGCTAATTTTCCTCCACCAGTCAAACAAGAGACTTCCATTCATCTGTTTCTTTCAAAACGAATTAACTTTTCATAGAATAATTTTAATTTTAAATCTAACTCTGAGAGATATATTTTTTATTATACACCGGGCATGAATCAAATTCCAAAGATGAAGTAGATCGAAGTGAATAAGAGGGTATCGAAGTGTATCACAGCAATGTTTCCGCTCTTTATGTTGGAAAAGTCAGGTTTTCGGATGAAATTCGGAGAAAAAGTACCATGTGAATTAAGGACGTGGATGAGGCTATTCTCATTCATTTCCCTCTGACAGAAAACTTCGCACTCGTCAAACTCGCCTTCAATTTGCCCTTAAAACGCAATCTACTATTTTGTATAAATTTAGAAGAACATTAGGTCTCTATGCTCTATGGTATTTTTCACACAAATATTCAGCGTCAGATCCTTCATATCACACGTCCATCACGTCCCCGGAGGAAAAAGCTATAAAAAGAACAATACCATGCATGTAAAATCATTGAAATTTTGTTTCTTCTCAATTCAAAGGATCCACAATATTTATTCCCTATGTAGAATGATTTTATATTGTTTTTAGAGAAAATTATGCAAGAGTAGATAACAAAAAAAATAACTTTTTTTTCATGTTTTGAAGAAACATTTTCGGAGTTTGTTTGCTTGTTTTGCTTCTTATTGAAGAGTATGTCCTCACTTTTCGTGAAGGAACTGGAGATGAAAAAATACTTCTCATGCATAATTGTAGTATATCACTGATGGAGTCCAAAATTCCAAGTTAAATAGCGAAAATTATTTGAAATATTGGAAAAAATGATCAAACCGACATTTATTGACATTTATTTATTGACATCTATTAAGTTACACTTATTGTATTATTTGTCAATGTTTTGTTCAGTTTTTCCACCATGCAAGAAAAGTTCTTCAACAACTGTAAATAAGAAAGGATAATTCTTCGGCTTCAACACAGTGCTCATTGAATTCCAAAATCCAATTAAAAAGCACAAAACCATCAAGAAACAACTTGATTTCGATGAATATACTGCAATCAAAATCTTCAAGGAATTCCTTTGCGAATATTCTATTATATTAGAATGGCCTACTCTTCAAAGTGATCTACTCTTGCATAGTTTCCAATAATATTTCAAGATTCTCAGTTTCAATGGTATAATATTCAAACACAATGGTGAAAGTAGCTTCTAATAAAATTTCTCACGAGGACAACTTTTGAAGAAACAATTAAAAAAAGGAAATAGATTTTTACCTGAAGTCTTATCCTTGGATGAATAGTTCTAGGCGGAAGGGTCAATCTTGGTCCACCAGGAGAGATAGCTGTTCTAACTCGAGGAGGATGTATTGGCATCATCCTTGAAGGTATACTCTACGGAAACAAACGAGGTTTTTGAGTTGCAGAAGAAGGAGTTTTAAAGTCACGGAATCATCCAGGAATATACTTTTCAAAAAAATCTGACCGCTGCAGTCAAAATAGGTTTTTCTGGACAAATTTGTCGAGCGATTACACGTTATATCCAATTAAAGCAATTTTCCAAACGGAAATAAACTGAATTAAATTTGTGAGAGCGTATTTTCCGACGTCTTTTAACCCCACCTCCCATTAAATCTGTTTTTCCGAATTTCCCTCCAGTTTTTCGATATTGTGTGGAACAAGGTCAACCTTTCCCCCTAAAGAAACCAGTTGGTTTATTGGAAGACTTCAAATATATTTGAGGACACATTTTTTAGCCCCCCCCCCCCCGTCTCCCGAGACTGGGAAAATGGGTAAGGTGTGTGACCTACACTATTTTCATAACCAGTCATAGGGGTGCC
>WSXT02166800.1:12236-23778 GCA_011762715.2 Neuroterus valhalla | reverse complement strand
AGTTGGGGTTATTGGGGATTTCGGGAAGGGATTTGAGTTGAAGGGTTGAATGTCTGACGATCTCCTGTGGGAGGGGGAAATATAGATATGTAAAAACCCGAAAAGGGTATACATGGAGTAACAAATCTAATCTAATCTTATAACAGCTTTTTGAATTTGTTCAAAATATCAGGAACTAAAATTTGGATCGCACAAAAAATAATAAACAATAAGAAATTTTTTTTTTTTTTTTATTGAACTATGCAAAAAACGAAAAGAGATGATGGAACAAAAATATCAAATATGGAACTTAGTTTTTGTTATATTCATAGAACACAATATTAGGAATAAACAAATCAGATTTTTGGACAAACGACACAAGCTAGGAAAAAAACAATGATACAACATTTTTTCACCGGAAGTAAATATATGAAAGGAAGAAAATAAATTATTTTTAATAATAGTTTCCTGATGAGACACTTAATTCTCATCCCAATCGTGGAAAATAACTTAATCAATGCAAAAATAAAATTTTTGGAAAAAGGACTCGAGGAACAGAGAAAAAATTGATAGTTGAAAGTTATTTACCTAAGAAGCTCTAAAAATCAGTTAGTGATTATTTTCCGAAGGAAAGCATAAATTTGGTTTGAAGTGTAAAAAGTACAATTCAAAATACAAGAATGAAATTCCTGGTCAAATGACACAATTTATGAAAACAATGAATGGACAAAAGTTATTTACATCAATCAAAATTAATAAAAAAAAGTTGTATACTCAAAAGAAATCACAAAAAAGATTAACATTTTTTATGAAGTTTCGTGATAAAGATACATTGAAAATAAAAAGATTTACTTTGTAGACAACGATAGGTTGTACATTCAAATGTTTAATAAACAAATGTTTAGCCTCGAATCGAGCTGAAAACTTGCTTCTGACATTTTCTGACATGACGCGCGCTTTTTAAGATAACAAAAACAACGCACTAAAAAATATGTTTGTTTCAATGTCAATTCTCTTCACGAACCGTAATATTATAAATTTATTGAAATGTTATTCATTTTTTAGAGTGGCTGGGAATGAGGATAACAGCCAAATATTGAAAAAATATCGAAGTAATCATGAACCATGTCCCGATCCGTACGGACATGGGTTGGCCTTACCCGGCAACTTTGATCGACTGCAGATCAGTCTGTAATTGATCAATTACAACATTTTTTTTCTATCAATTGTAAATTTTCTCAGAAATGCGGAGATGTGATTTAATTTGTGATTCTTTCAGAATAAAAAAAAGCTGTAGTTGGGAAATTAAACATGTTTCGACCGATTTGCTCAAAATTATATTTTTTTCAATTGTTCATATTTTTATGAACAAATAAGATATCAACATTTCGTTTATGGCCGTTAGGAAGCTAAAGAGTTGATCTTCATAATAGTGTAATCAGTTTTTCCATTTACTCAAAAAAAAAAAAAATTTCGAGAATTGGAAATGTAGGTGTTTTTTGTAAAGAAAAAGAAAAAAAATTACTCGATATATTTTCCGCAAATGTTTTTAAATAAATTTATGAAGCACGAAATACATAAGTAATGATACATGCGAGTAGGAATAATGTGAATAAATAATAAAAAATTTTCATCAAAGTTTTCAATAAAATATTTAAAAAATTAAATCTATCATTTTTAATTTATTTAATATTATCACTTTGCACTAAGACTTTATGCTAAAGAACTTTTTTTGCATAAACAAAGGTTATACCGATGATATCTGGATTATTTCATGCAATGTTTATATTTTTGAAACACGAATTTATAGAGTTCAGTACGGACTGGGTGAAAACTACCCGATACCAAATTATAAATTCGTACAGGTTAGGCAGCAGGCATCAGCTGATGCTGCCAACTAACTCTCGGACTCTTTCCACCTCAAACTCCTTCCCCCCCCTCTGCTGTTATCGCCCTGCTGGCCGGCTGTCTGCGTGCGGCCTGCGATTGTTATGCCCGCCTCTTATTCCGGAATGCTACCAATTTCAAAATCCACCCGGGTTACGCTGACCCATTCCGTATCCTGAGAGTTAAGTCTAACATACATTTTTGATACATTAGAGGTGAAGAAAATATAGGAGAGTTTTCGTTTCAGGCAACTTTTAGTCTGGAATACTTGTTTACTCTCTCTCTCTTTTATGGGTCCGAGAGTCATTACATAACACATCTCCTCTACATATACTGAAGCAGGAATCAAACCCGCAACTAGGCGGAGTGGGCCCAAGGCTTATGCCTTAATCCCCACGACCAACTGACCATGTTTATAAGTTCTAGTCGAGTGCGAAGCGCGAGACGCGCGATTAGGATGTTTCCGTTGAGGCCGAAGAACTACAATGAAGGAGAATTCAGAATAATCAAATAACACATTAGTTGGCGTTTCGCTTTCCAGTTTTAAAAGGTGTATCCATGGATGTGAGAAAATACATAACTTGAGCGCGAAGCGCAAGGAGATTTTTTCATCAAGTGCAAAGCGCGAGATTCGACAGACACACTAAAACCTTTGAGCAAAGCAAGCCGTGTGCCCGGTGCGCGATGAGAATGTGTCCGCCTGTCGTACTTTTTTCTTAAGAGTGGAAGGGATGGTGGAATGGGAAAATGGAGAGGCAGTAACAGAAATTGATAAGGAATTGAGGGGAAGGAATGGTAAGGGTTTGCGCGAAATTTATTGGCTCTGAGGAAGAGTAGTGGGAGAGGGTAGAAGGACAGGAAGGGGGATGAGTTGAGGAAAAGTGATAGTAGCTTTGGGGGGAGGAGAAGGGGGCCAGTGATGGTGTAGGGGACGGAGTGAGGGTATGGTAGGGGAAGATGGAATCAGAAGGGATCTCTTTTAAAATAGAATATGGTTTGGGGAATTAGGGGAATCGGTTGATGGAGGAGAGAGGAGAGTAGAAAGGCGCATCAGAGAAGGGGATTTTTTGGACAAAAGGTTACAGAGAGTGGAGGGGTTGAGGGTAAACGTTTCAAATACTATATTGATATGACCAGGAAACCCTTCTTTGTTGGTGCTCCGGAGGTGAAGGGATGGGAAGTGAGGCGATAGTATTCAATATTTTTTCCAAATTTTATAATAACAATTGGTTCAATGTCACTGCTTTACAACTCTTCTTTTCAATATCGTCTAACCTAGTTTTATGAACTGTCTTATATTTAGCTCGCCATAAACAACCCTTCCATAGAATTTGCTTTAACAAAGAATATAACTACAAAATTGAGTTCCTATAGTTTCTGAGAGACCGTATTTATTCCTGCTTCCTATCGTGATTGACCGACATTCAGTTTGGATTTGATTATCAGTTTACCGATAATCTCAACTGTGTAACGTCCAATAGTGCCCAGCATCAGACGCTGGTACTCAAATTCTACGCTCTGATTGGTCAATATCGGTGATCCATCAGTATGTGCACTACGTGTACTCTATAGGTATATTGAATCTTGTTAATTCACTTACGTGATATATGCTCAGGTCTCTAACTCGAGACACACGTCCACCCTGCCAATTGCATTCAGAATACGTGATGTCACAAACAAGATGCCAGAGAAAAGAACATTTGTCTAAAATATATAATGTACTCAACCCCCAGGCTATTCCATGATTCTACTAAAAAAACTTCTGATTTTTGTCCCTTATTAAAAATTACTGTCTTTCCTGTGTGAGACAAGATTACACAAGACATCCGAATATATTACTGTTCATATAGATCACATATTTTTGGAAACCTTGTAGAATATTCTTTCCTCAAACGTTTTGAAACGTTTTCGAAGATTCTATAATAGTTAAGGAGTGAAAACTTCAGGATAGTTGAGAATATTCAAAGACATATTGTTTATATATAGGGTGTCTAAGAAGTCCCGGGATGGTTAGATATTTCCTGAGGTGAAATATTTTTGAAAAAAGTGGAGGCCATTCCTGAAGTGAATTGCAACGAGGAATTCAATGGTGACCTTCATTTTTTCTTTGAAGTTGACCTTCATGGCTTGTTGAAGGTCAACTTTGTTTTTTTTTTATGGAAACCCCCTTTTTTTACATCTGGAATCGATAGAGCGGAACATTCTACGTTCAGGGACGTACTCAAGTCAATTGTAATGTTCAAGGACAGTTAGAGGTTATTTGAAATTATCAAAGTTTTCCGCATTTTTTTATGTTTTCGAGGTCGCTGAGTCGAAATTTCGAGGTTATCTGGTCGGATTCCTGTCAGATTTTGTTTAAATCGCAATTGTCTAAAAAACAGTTGAACAATGGTTTTTTCGAGCTGATATATTTTTTCCTAGCAATATGAATTATTTTAAGAAAAAAAGATATCTTGTAATTTTTACATAAAGTGCATTGTTCAAAAGTTATTCATTTGTTAAGGTTGGAAATTCAACGTTATTCGTGTGAATAAAACACTCGTTTCCGGGTGCCATTTGCCAGTAACAGAAATTACCCTTGATAGTGCACGTGTTACCAAGTTAAGCAGGTTATGATTTGACGACCCCACGGAAAAGGGAATGGTACGTCTTCGCGCTCCGCACTGAGTCTGTCATCTGCTTTAATGCGTGCACGCCTGAATGCTTATTTTGGGCAGCAAGAAGGCGCGAGGGTTGTCTGAATGCGCGCCAAACTCTTCCGGCGGATAATCCGCCGAGCTCTCGGACCGTTTTCAAACCGCCGTCTCCCTCGGAGTCCGAGGGCTCGGACTTAGGCGTATTACCCGCCGATCACTCGAGCGCGTGAACGAACGAGTTGACTTGCAACGCCAAACGCCGAGAAAACGGGCATTAAGGCGTCCACGCCTCAGAGCAGAAGACCGTCTTAGTGCGGAGCGCGCAGGCGCACCATTTCCCTTTCCGTGCACTTGGGGTCAGTGATCCCAACTTGGGCATGTACATATTGCGCTTGCTCAGTGCAGCGGTCCTCTCATTGGCCGCTGTTTGGCGCATGATTCAACAGATATGATATAACTTGATGTACCAATTAGTACTCGACTTTTATCATCATGCGATATCACTGCAACAATTAGATTCAAGATTAGCAATTACTTGCTCTAATGATCCATGAGGAATATTTTATGCATATATGAACGAGCAGTTGAATAATATACTAGTAAAATATGAAAACACTACCGAATTGATGCAGTGCAGAATTAGCCATCTACGTGCTCTTTCCTTGCATCAGCTTGTACTCAATAGAGTTTTACCTTCACAGTTCTGACATGTCGTTTGCCTTCAGAAGTGTTCGAATTTCTAGGTTGAAATAGCTGTCGAAATAGTTTTGTCCTAAATAATACACTTTTGGGCATGCAGACACGGCAAAAAGGGGTGCTGCCCACTATAATTATTGATGTTGGCACTAATAATGCACTGCATGTCCAGAAGTACTTATAATTTGTAACGTATTTAAAAGGACTATAATGTCTCTTTTCAAGTTTTGAAAAAATATAACAGCACCTCTACTCTCTAACTCGAATCTCTGTCTTTTTCAACTGCTTCGCAGTTTTGTTTCCGAAAATTGATGAATTTATGATGAGGTTCAGCTTCGCTGGATGAAAACTAGCAAAATAAATCATATTGATACATAATAAATGACTAGTAGGTGAGAAAATACAAGAGATCAACAACCTCTAAGAAGAACGTTTTTTTCATTCCTTTTTTTTCTAAATTTTCGTTGAAAGATGTCCTCGAGATTTTTGGAGGGGTCGCATTTTCCGCCTCAAACTTGGGAAGTGCTCATTGAGATAATTGGAGAGTACTCCTGGCTTGGCTGCTTACTAGCTGAGCAATATTATTCAACGTCGCTCGTGATCTTATGCGAATGATGAATGCGACCTGGATCGCTTGGCGAATATACCTGCGACTAGAATAATTAATCAACTGCTCACGACCATTACCCGCGAAACCTGTGAGATTAATTGCAGCTTCTCCATGCAAAATCGTGGCACGTGCGAGACCCGGGAACATAGCTGCATGATCTTACTAATTGTACATTGAGACAATTTTACTTCAAAGAAATCACTTGATAAAAAAATCTTTTTATAATAATCTGTTTATTGTAAGAGCGTTTATTATAAATGTATGTGTCAATTCAGTATATAATATAATGTGTGTGTGTGTGTGTGTGTGTGTGTGTGTGTGTGTTCACTTTAAACAGTATTTACTTTCATCTTCCAGCTTTTTACGTTTTATCATTTCCCACATTTATTCTTCTCCCGTGATTAAAACAGCATTGAATTGTTCCTAACCTAAACATTTGTCAATTTGTATCGTCTGCATATTCCACGCACACGACCGTTTCTCGATTTCATTTTAGATATACCCATTCACCTATACTACTAGAATTTCCGGAATACTTGAAGGAAATAAAAGGCGTGTTGCAACTTGAGTATTCACTCTTCTAGTCTTATATGTACACTGAATATACTTTACACTCAGATATGAATGCGGGCCTGCTCTAATTTTCTCTAATTTCATTTACTTCCATTCGATATAGACTGGACTATACAAATAATTGAAAAAAAAACCGATACAGTTATGTCACAGAATCACAACGTTGCGAAAATGGCGGATTAATGGCTGCGCCTGGCACGGTGCGGTGGTAGTGCTAACGGCTTCCAACTGCGCATGTACCGAGAAGCGAGGGCCTATTTGAATTCAGTTAAAACTATCGATGAAAATACTAAGAAATATTACTGAACTTTTCAATCTCCCAGAAAAGGCTAAATTAAGCGAAAGAAATGCCGAACTTGAGCTACATTTTGTTTCTTGTAGTTTCAAACAATAAGAAATGATACTCATATGCATGGACTTTGAATCTTCTAGCATACGATATATGTAGTAGTGTGACTTGGAATTTGAACTAATTTTGGATACGTTCAACATTCAGTAAAAAGGTAAACAAACTCATGTTAAAAGAGTTTTTTTGAACATTTTTTAACAATGCAACCTGTGTTTCTGAAGTTGAATTTTGGTTCATTTCTAACATCTAGTTTCGGTAGTTGGTTTTTTGTCACGAACAAAGGTACGTTATATAAATTTTTAAATCAGGGAACCTGGTAGGGGCCTGTTACGAGCGTTTTTTTAATAAGGCTGGATGAGGCATTTTCTGCACGGGCTTCAGTCTTCATTCAATATAAAAAATTTTGTTTCCGCTGGAATGGTATGATAAAGGTTTTTTTTTCAAATACACATGAAAAATATTCCTGACCTAATATATTTTCAAATCATGCAGGTCGACGCGGCGGATTAGGTATTCAGGATTGGTTTGTCAATGGAATATGTTTTTATAGCACTCTAACCTCAAAATCTCGAATTCAGCATGGTTTTTTTCGGCTCTTGAGGGAGACACGTATTTTTCTTATCAACATAGAGAATTTTTCACATTTCCGCAAATATATATGAATTTAAATAGTAAAAAGTGTTGTTCCCAAATTTTTCATTAAACACCGTGATATACTCAGAATTTTTGAAACTTCACGGTTTTTATTATTCCAGATCATCCAGTTTTTTATACTTTTCGAGAATTGGTGGTAAAAAAGGGAATAATAAGAAATATCTAAATTATTTCCATTCTTCAAGAGAAATAGAAAAGATTTGCTCTTAAAAATCCTACCTTCTTTCCTCTGAAATTCTCAGAAATAATATAACTATAAATAAATATAAATATAAATAATAGAATATAAAATAATAGAATATAAAATAATATAAAATTATATTATATTATATTAATATTATACAATATTAATATAACTAATATAATCTTCTTGCTGTAAATTTCTCATTTAATATTTTTTCCGTTATTTGGAGAGAAAATTTATTTCTTATTTTTTCTTCATGACCTACTAGCCTCTTCTTGCAATTTTTTATTCTTCAAGGTGGTTTAAGTTTTTTTTGTCAAGTTACTTTTCCTCTCTCTCGAAACAGATGAGAACGCAATAAGAATTAACAAAATTTAATTTGCGGAAAATTGCGAAACGGTTCCGAAGAAAAAAAAATACCTCCTCTTTCTCAGAGGACGAAAGAATGCCAAATAAAAAATATTAGTACTCCTTAGTACTCCTATTAGTATCACTCCTCGAAATTTCAGAGAAGAATGTGGGGTTCTGGAGAAAACAATTTTTATAAGCTTTTCTGTAAGATTATAATAATTCTAATATCGCAAATTCCTAGATATTAACATTAGAAACGGAGAATCCAAATACTGTATTGGGATTAACATTCTCAAATGTCTTTATTGAAATTTATAAAAAACACACATAAAAATGAAAAAGAGGGGAGATAAATAAGGAGTCAACCTTCAAAACTCATTTTTTCTCTTTTTTTATCTTTCGTCTCCTATCTATGTCTTAATTTCCTTGATACAATACGATAAAGTTCGATATATCTACCAATTTTTGAAAAACAAGACAAAAATAAAAAAAACGATAGATAAACGGGGAGACAACTTCCCAAACCCCTTTCATCTCGTTTTTCATTTTTCTTTCTTCATCGAAGTTCTTATATTTTGGGAGAAATGGTTTCCCTTTTATATGAATTGAAGCTTATAGCCTTTGACGCTTCATTTTCCATTTTTCCCCCATTAAAGGAATGAGTAGATACACTGAAGCGAAGAACAAAAAGCTGATCAAAGCTGAAAAAAGTGATTTTTTTATCATCGTGGAAAAATGTATCGTAAGTTCTTCAGCGAATAGGGAAACATCCGTTCTACAAGTCTTGCGATGGGTTTAGAGTGCTTGAGAAGCAAAAAAGTAATGGTCCCCGGCGAGAGTACTTTATGGCGGCCTGTGTCTATTTTCCGGTGGCAGCTTCCAGCGAGTGCTCCATTTAGTCAGGGAAATGTTCGATCTGCACCCCCACCTATTTTCACCCTCCCCCCTTTTTCATCCCCCAATGTCGTTGGATGATGAAAGATGAGAACAATCGCCACGTATTGCCACTCCCTTAGGTGAGAAAAAAGTTCTCATTCCAGACCCCTGGCGTCGATCTGGATCTTCGGTCTCTGTCACTCTTTCCTACATCCCATTGTCTATTTTCCACCATTACTGGGGTTATACATCAACTTTTATGATAGTGTTTAGCTCTTGGCGATACGGCAGATTGGACGTATTGGATAGCAGCTTTCCATCCTGGATTGATCAATAAAGCACCTTTATTCTATAATACTTTCAATGGTAAAATTATTATTTATCTCTTGAAGAAAAAAACTAGTTGAAGTAAGTGACATGCGCCTAGGTAAACAGGTTCCGTAGTCGATTTGATATAGTATTTGGAACGTTCAATTTCTCTGAACCCTCACTGATTATGCTACGTTTAAGAAATGATAATAGGTGAAGGAAATTACCATAATTTTTATAGGTTTGAATTATTATTATTGTTTTTTGGGTCCATGTAGGCCCAAGCTTGACACCTGAGCCCTCTCCATCATTCATCCCTATAACTTCCCTCTCCCACCTCTACCTACACCATAATGCACTACCGATAATACCTATCCACTGATAATACCTATCCACTTCCAATCTCACCCTGATCTTATTCTTCTACTTCCTCTCCCTATGTCTCACTCCATCTCACCTCATTTATTTTTCCTACCATTCACTTCCTCACCATTTATTCTCTCATCACATTCACTTCTCCATCTTCGATTCACTTTCACACCCTCAGATCACTTCCCCATCCTCTTTTCCCTTCTAACCCCTACGTTTACATTTATACCCCTCCATTTACTTCCTCATTCCTCTATTTCCTTTTTCACTACTCCATTCACTTCTCCACCCTCTATCCCCTCCTTACCCCTCCATTTACTTTCATAACCCTTCAATCACTTCCGCACTCCTGCATTAGTTCTCAAATAATTCATTTTTTTCTCCACTCTTCATTCACTTTTGCACCCTCAGTTCACTTCCCGGCTCCCCATTTACTTCCCCACCCTCTATTCCCTGCTTACCCCTACGTTTACTTTTTACCTCTTCATTCACTTCCCACTCCTCTATTCACTTCTCCAGTACTCCGTTCACTATTCCATTCACTTCTCCACCCTCCATTCACTTTTACACCCTCAATTCACTTCCCGACCCTGCATTTTCTTCTCCACGCTCTATTCCCTCCTTACCCCTCAGTTTAATTTTCTCCCCATTCATTCACTTCCTTACTCCTCTATTCACTTTTTCACTACTCCATTCACTTGTCCACCCTCTATCCACTTTCACACCCTCAATTCACTTATCCACCCTCAATTCCGCCTTTTCGTCTCCATTTACTTTTTAAGCCCTTCATTCACTTCTTCACGCTCCATTCACTTTTACACCCCCAATTCACTCCCCGACTTTCTATTAATTTCCTCACCCTCTATTCCATCCTTATCCCTTAGTTCACTTGTGCACACCTTCATTCACTCCCCCGCCCTCCATCTGACATTCACTTTCCCACCCTTGATTCACTTCTCGACACTCCATCCGATCCTCCATGTTCTTGTCCCGCCTTACCCCTCCGTTTACATTTTAACCTCCTTATTCACTTCCGTACTGCTCTATTCACTTCTTCACTACTCCATTCGCTTCTTCGTCCTCCATTCACTTGTGCACCCTAAATTCACTTCCCGGCTCTATTCACTTCCTCATCCTCTATTCCTTCCTTACCCTCTATTTCTTCTTACCTCTACGTTTACTTTTTAACCCCTTCATTCATTTCCCATTTTTCAATTTACTTGTTCACTACTCGATTCACTTCTCCAACCTCCATTCACTTTTGCATCCTCAATTTACTTCCCGACTCTCCATTCGATTCCCCACCCTCTATTCCCTCCTTGCCCCTCAGTTTGATTTTTTCCCCCATTTATTCACTGACTTACTCCTTTATTCACTTTTTAACTACTCCATTCACTTCTCCATCCTCTATTCACTTTCACACCCTCAATCCACTTCTCTACCCTCAATTCCCCCTTTTCCCCTCCATTCACTTTTGCATCCTTAATTTACTTCCCGACTCTCTATTCATTTTTACACACTATATTCACTCCCCGACTTTCTATCCACTTCCCTACCCTCCCTTTCCGTCTTACCCCTTAGTTTACTTGTGCATACTTTCATTTACTTCTCCACTTCTCTATTCACCTATCTACTACTCCATTTACTTCTCCATCTGACATTCACTTCCCCACCCACGATTCACTTCCCGACACTCCATCCGATCCTCCATCTTCTATTCTCTCCTTACCCCTCCGTTTACTTTTTTACCCCCTCATTCACTTCCCTACTCCTCTATTCACTTCTTCACTACTCCAATCGCTTCTTCTCCCTCCATCCACTTTTGCACCCTAAATTCACTTCCTGACTTTCTATTCATTTTTACACCCACAATTCACTCCCCGACTTTCTATTCACTTCCCTACCCTCCCTTCCCTCCTTACCCCTAAGTTTACTTGTGCAAACTTTCATCCACTTCTCCACTTCTTTATTCACCTATCTACTACTCCATTCACTTCTCCATCTGACATTCACTTCCCCACCCACGATTCACTTCCCGACACTCCATCCGATCCTCCATCTTCTATTCT
>WSXT02166800.1:0-12136 GCA_011762715.2 Neuroterus valhalla | reverse complement strand
TTCCCTACTCCTCTATTCACTTCTTCACTACTCCAATCGCTTCTTCTCCCTCCATCCACTTTTGCACCCTAAATTCAGTTCCCCATCCACTATTTCCTTCCTACCCTCTATTCCTTTTCACCCCTACGTTTACTTTTTAACCCCTTCATTTAATTCACACTTTTCTATTCACTTGTTTACTACTCGATTCACTTCTCCACTCTCCATTCACTTCTGCACCCTCAATTTACTTTCCGACTCTCCATTCAATTCTGCACCCGCTATTTCCTTCTTACCCCTTAGTTTACTTCTGTACCTCTTTATTCACTTTCTCTATCCTTCATTCATCTCTCCATTCCTAACTCTCCAGTGTTTTTTGATGATTTTACGGCAGTTGAAAAGAATCCAATGTATACAAACCGATTTCATAGGATTTGGGAGATTTGGAAAAATCACAAAGAATTTCCGAGTATCATAAAGCATATCAAACGATTTCAGGGACTTTTAATGACATTTAGATGTTGTAAGAAATTCTAAGAAATCCGTAAAGATTTCCACTGATGTAAAAGATCTGAATAAATTTTGAAGTAATTTCAGAGGTTTTGAAGGTTTTCTTGAGATTTCGGGATACACAACCGAATTTCAAGGATTTCAAATAATTTTAAGAGATTTCCATCAAGAGATTACGGACAATATCTATGTAATGCAAAGTTGAAGAATTATTTCAATAGCGAAAATTGGTTATAATTAGTATATTTGAAGAAAATAATGAAAAAATAGAAAACCTACGTAAGAAGTTCTTTGGACTTCTTCATATGAGAATGACCCCTCTCCCACACCTTTCCTAATTAGGACATAGTAGGATTTTCAGATGCTTGAAATTTTTGAAAATATTTCGGGATTCCTCTGTAATTTCCTAAAACAGATTTTTATCTGTCAAATACTTTTGACCCTTCCCTAACAAATCACTTGAAATCTTACGAAATTTCTCGACATTTTTGCAAGTCTCTAAAACCATTATATATCCTATAAATAAATTATATATCCTATATCCTATAAAATTTTGAATTTTCGTAAAATCTCGTAACCTGAGAGAAAATTCCTTTGAAACCTTCAGAAAACGTTGATGGACATCTCGTTAGAACCCATGTGGATTTTCCAATCCTGTTTATTGCTATTATATCGTTAAAAATCTATTAAAATGTTCAATATCCGAGGGAAAATTTTAAATGTTATAAAATATTTTGAAATCCTATTAAACATTTGAGCCTGAAATACACTGAGAGGTCCATTGATTAACCTTATGCCCAACAATTTGTTCATCGATTCGAATGCATGGGATTTAGTTTCCTCAGAATGAAAATTTTCCTGAGTGTCGAATAACAGAAATGTCCCGTCGAAGTTTTGCTTATTTCAACAAAAATTTTTTGTCGATTCTATGAAAACCTGATCCACTTGTTTTAATATAAGAACTTTCTTGGTTTATATTATTAGAAGACATTCCAGATTTTTTAAAGGGAATTTTCAAGTATTTGAAAAGATCTTGAATAATTTTCTATGTATTCTTGGAATATTTGTTCATACTCTCTCTCTTTTAAGGGTTCGAGAGTCTCCGCATGACGCCTCTCCTCTAAATTTACTAACCTCTCCTCTACATAACCTCTTGAGAATGCGAGGCGGGAATCGAACCCGCAACTAGACGAAGTGTGTCCGGAGCTTATGCCTTAGCTCCCACGAGCACCTGATCCCCCTGGTTTATATTATTCATATGTTATATAACATATTAGATAAAATTTATTTATTGATCAAAATTGCGACTTATCTCGTGAAACTAAAAATTGCTTTCCTATGTCAGTTATTCATAAATCATAAACTGACACTCTGTGCTTTGAGAATAGAAACTTTTTACAATTTCCTTTTCTCGTTAAAAAGTAGTACGTCATCTATCTAGTTACATTCTTATAAGACTTAAATACTCTTCGAGTTTTCCTCTGCAGTAGAAAAATTATGAAATTCTGGAGAGCGTTGGGAGAAAGAATGGAAAGAATCTTCAAAATTTAATGAAAAAAGTTGAAGAAAAGACACCTTAAGTTCGTAATCATTGATGTAGCAATTGATAACTATTTAACTTCTGATGAGCTGATTCCTCCAAGTTTTAAGATTGAGTCGCACTTCTTTTGAAAACCTTTAAATAGTACTTTGCTCGCGATCGCATCTAAAGTTTTCTATTTCTTTGGGAATCAGTTTATTCCCCTTTTCCATGGAAAGTTTTCAGAAAAGAACTGAAACTTAACTGTTTTGTGAGAAATTCGTCTTCTTAGGTGCAAAATAAATCTTTCTTTCTGAGAATTCAGTAGTTTAGTTTAGGACTGAAATTTTTTGTACGGAATTAGTCTTTTTTTGTTGAATCCAACTGGTTGGATATTTGTTTCTTTGTTTGAAAGTAATTTTGTCTTATAATTCAACCATCCCATTCTTGGTTGAAAATTTATGGTTTTCAGTTGAAATTCTAAACATACGGCTGATAGATAATGTATTTTCTTTCAAATTCGTCTTTTGACAGATTTTGTTCTTCGTGGTTGATATATCTTTCCAGGTCAAAAATAAGGTAATTCAGCTAAAAATTCACAATTTTTTTTAAACTTTAATTACGTGACCCAAGTAGCCGATTTTTTCGGAACAACTCACATCTGCACCAAAAGAGATTTCGAGTTGAAATCCTGGGAAAAGCCTGAGAATACAATATACAATATACCATGCATAAAATGGCTCCAATATTTCAAATATTTTTCTGGAGGCATCATTTTTGGTTAAAAATTCAACTGTTTTCTTCGAAATTCGTCCTTTCGGATTGATAATTTACCTTTTATGGAAGTGAAGTCACATCCTTTGAAAATTCATATTACTTGGTTTAAGGATGTACACTACGTACAGTCAATCTCAAAATTCGATAATCTTTATAATGATTTATAAAATTGACCAAAACATATCTAATATTCATTTCTGCGTATTTTGAGAGCTCATAAGTGGGATTTCCAATGGAAAGTGTCCAGTGGCGTAACTAGGCAAACGTGCCCCCCCCCCTTCCCCGCAGAATTTTTGACGGCGACCTTTTACTACATTCCAAGTTTTGGCAACTTAATAACTTGTTCTTGCACTTCTTTTTTCTTCTACGGTATTCACACCCTGATTTTCATATTCTCATTCTGATTGAAAAGGTATTGGTTTGATGTGAAAAATGACTTTCGCGGATGTAATGAAATGAGAATGTTCCTGCGCAGCGAGCAGATTTTCTTTTCTTCACTTGACTCATTTTGAAATCAAATCTTTGGAGAACAACTCTCGAACCTAAATATCGCCATTAGTCCAT
Organism: Neuroterus valhalla; assembly: GCA_011762715.2. Lineage (NCBI taxonomy): Eukaryota > Metazoa > Arthropoda > Insecta > Hymenoptera > Cynipidae > Neuroterus > Neuroterus valhalla. The sequence goes on along the minus strand of WSXT02166800.1, from coordinate 8,787 downwards.
GAGAGGTGAGGTCAAAGCGCACTGCGACTCAATGTGGTTTCCAATCATGTTGCAGCGCCCTCTCGTTTGATCTCCTATGAACTAATATAGGGAATCCCCTTTGTCTGGTCATTCCACTCGTAGAAGCGGTATATTGCATTCGTAATTTGGCGCCCATGACCTGCTGGTGGCCCCCTCCCCCGCATTGCGGGGCCTGCGGGGGTAATATTTACCCCACTGAAAAAGCCTTAACGTTCATTATCCTATTTTCGAATTTTGAACTGAAAACTGTTCGCTTTCGAAAATTTCATCAGTTTTGCATTGTTTCAATCTTAAGATTCGTCCAGTAATGATAAAATTCGAAATCTTTCCAATTTCCATTCATCCTATTGTCCTAATTTTAATCTGAAATCTCTCAATTCTGAACCTTTTTCAACTGAGAATTGTTACTCTTCAAATACATACTTACAATTTGGATTTGTCCCTTTTTCAAATTGAATTCTGGAATAATGCAATTCTAAATGCTGCTTATAATTAAAGATAATTGAGATTTTTTATTTATGATTTAAGATTAAAATTTTTAGGATAAGGAAATTTCAAGTGTCACGTTATAAGAATTTCATAATTTTATATTCAAGCTTTGGAAGTTGAACGATTCCAAATTAAAATTTCTTAGAAGTTAAATATTTTGTAAATAACAAAGTGTTTGGAATTATAGAATTTTCAGTTCAAATTGCAAAAAATTGTCACAATAGCACTTGGACTTTTTTGGTATGAAACGAATAAGTTCTATTTAAAATCTGCCAGAATTGAAAATATGAATGTGGATGAAGTGGATGAAGATTTGTTATCCATGGAAGTAAAGTTCAGACATCTACATCTATTTCCCACCCATAATAGTACATACTGTGGACAAATTCTTTGTTATAAATAATTGGAACCATAAAATTATTATTTTGACGTGATAGAAGTTTCGCTCCATCTCCGAAGCCTCTTTTTCTACAGAACATCAACACAATTTTGTTCAACTCAATCCCGTTGTCTATAGGCACGTAGCCAGTGAGGGGGCCTGAGGGGCCTCCCCCCTCCACCCCCGAAATTTTAGAATTTAATGGTTGCGATTTTTACGTATATGAAGGTGACGATTAATCATAATAACACTTGGGAATCTGTCGGCCCCTCCCGAAAAGAAATCCTGGCTACGAGCCTGGTTGTCTATAATATACTTTATTGGAGCTAATCAATGTAACATTATTGTGTTTGCTCTATACTTTTCTTCCTTTCATTGTCTTTCTTCACCTTAATAGCAATAATATAATAATAAAATAATATAATGAAATTAAAGTTTTGCGCCTTCGATGTCTTCTACGCCACCTAACAGCGTTGGCTATATGAACACAACTTTTTCGCCCTCTGGGCTGTTTTTGACATTTTGAGGTTCTAACTCGCTTCTCATAATTCGCTGGTGCATTTATAACATTTATATTATATTGACAAACACTTCCAAAACGAATCGCATTTTCACTAGGCTACTCACTTTACTGCCTTTTTTTTATTAATAATCCCGTAAAACGCGTTTTTAAATCACTTGGTTGCATTTTCCAATGCAAAACAATACAAATGTTCTCGTTCGCAGCGCCATTACTTGGATTAGTTCATCCCTTCCAGATTCTCCGGACGCTAAGGAAACCAAAAAAGTGGGGGCGATGCATATGGATGCTGGGGACGCGACATATGTTGTCCTATGGATTTTGACGTGCTGAATCCGAATTCGATGTCAGAATTGGCCCTACGTGTCAGCGTTTCACCCTAACCTCAAAAAACACCTCAAAATCACAAAAATGGCTTTTGTTCATTCAAAAATTGGACCCTGAGAGGACAATTTTCGAAAATTTTCCTTGTATTAAAAACAGTTTTGTTTCTTTATCCAAGAAACTGAACGCGCGCTTTGTTCGTGAATGATGGTCTCATTATTTAACAATAATCACTGTTATTCCACCAATCTCTGTTTTTTCAACGTTTCATTCATTTTTTTCCTGTATACATAATAAATAAATACTAAAATATTTTGTGTTTGTTCAAAAATCTGGAAATGTAGAATGGTTCTATTTTGGAGCTCACGTATGTGAGTCGACGTAATTTACAGTACCTGCAATATAACCGCACGAACATTGCACCGCGTGTGCGCCCGCATATAACATTAAAAAAAAGGAGGAACTGAAAATATAACGTACGATGCTGAAGAGAAGGATTTAACCGCATTAAAATCTACGTGTGCAAATAATGTCTTCTGAACTATTCCCAGGCTTTTATACTACAACCAGGCGCAGAGAAACTTTTCACAAAATGAAATAATTTTGAAAAGAGTACATCGTGCAAAAATAAGAGAGAAAGCAGGAAAAAGTTTTTCCCCTTTTGAAGAGATGCACTCGAAATAAAGTTCAAGTCTTTGTTACTCTACTATAAAATAGTTTCATCGAAAGCAACTACAAAAAAATATACAATGAAGTACACTGTTAGAAAAATTTGTATTGAATTTAACATACCTGTGTGTGGAACAAATATGCACTACGGCTAATGAAATTGAATATAGAGGCATATACGAAATTCAAGATAGATGTATATTAAATTTAAGATACATGTATGTTAATCTTGATACCAGCATGTTTATAGGTTTTAATGCATATGCATGCTAATATTGACACAAAAGTATAGTAAATTTAAAACAAACATATGTTAAATTTAATCATACGTGTTTTTGTATTTTATTATACACGTATATTAATTTCAGAAAACGAATAAAAAAATTTATCTACCCTTTCAGAAAAAAACCTGCTCATGAAAAGTTTATTACATATAAATATTTTATTTAATGAATAAATAGACTTAACTCACAAAAAAAAACACTTTTTCAGAACATTTTCAAATGAACGCATAAACGTGGACGAAACAATTCATAGGGTTTCAACTACGCCTTCCAAGGTTACCATTTAGTTTTTGATCGAACTATCGAAAGACCTTAGTCTCCTTTTCGCGCCTTTTTCTCTCTTGTCAGATACGACAGCAGAATTTATTTCGAAAATGGACCTGAAACAAAATAACAACATACAATATACAAATAGTCTAAACAGAAATTTTGAAGTAATAAAGTTTATAAAGACTATGCCTCTAATCATAACGACATTCATTTCCATCGTATCTGTATCCGTAGAAGTGTCCTATTTGAAAAGCTTGCTGTAGAAAGAGAATAGTAAGAGACTTCAAGTTTGGTATCCATGAATTTTTTTGAACAGAAAAGGGAGGAATTTGAGGGGTAATTAAAGAATAGATAATACGGACTTACGTCGATCACCTTCATGAGGAAATCCCCGTCCCCTCTAAAATATGCGACGATTAATTGAAATCGTTTCAGAAGATTAACCAATTGCACAGTTTGGTTCTTGCAAAATCTGCAATAAAACATATCTCATGAATTTTTAATTAAATTAATAATATTTAGAAATTCATAATTCATCTATGTTTTTCATGAAAAGTATCAGAAATATCACAAGCATTACGGACAATAAAATTTATCCTTACAAGTGTCATATATTTTCATCAACACCTATACACGGAAAACTCTATGGTAGCAATATCAGAGTGGTCGCAAGGTTACTTTGTCGTTGTCAACACGATATAAAGAGTATCGTGGTCGGAAGTTCACACGTAGGGCTCTCAGAGCGACTTTTTTCGCTAGGATAGCGATACCCTGAATATGGTTCCGAGAATTAACCAACGCAGGTAGCCATAGTAACGCCATCGTGACGCTGTCGCAGCTCTACCGTATACGTGTCAGAGGGATACACTTTTTGTGCTGTCACAGGAATATGGAGTTTTCCGTGTAGATGAAGAATATCCCAAACTTTTGAACCTATGAATGAAAAAAATATCATTTGGAAAATCAAAAAATAACTTCGAAGACTTCCAGACCATTAAATATAGTCCAGACCACTGATGGTCCAGAAGTCATCGAAGTTATTTTCTGCTCTCCTAAATTCACTGCTTCCTTCTTACACGTGAAAGCAGAAGAGTCCTCCTTATATATAATTGGAAAATATTACCTTCCGATTCCTAATACTTCCAATTTTCGAAGAACTAGCTTTGATAATAAAATAATTCACAATTTAGAATATTCGAATCACAAAATTACAATCACTGTTTAGAAACTTCAAAATTAAAAAAACGAAATATTCTCTGGCCAATATGTAATTTGGAAAAATTGTTCTAATGCCTAAAAATATTAATTGGGATGTTGTGGCGGTGGAATCTTGAATATTTCAAGGTGCTATTCAAGACATATCTCCTCTCAAAAATGCTTGAAGTCATAGAGTTATTTTGGGCAACGAGAAAATGGGTGAATCCGCGAGAATTTTGAATTTCTTTGATTCATATCCATACAAGTCAGTCAGATCAATATAGCCAATTCTCTTTTTTTTTTGCACTTTAGAGAATACCACTTCTGTAATTCAATTACAATAAGAGGGTGGCATAAGGAGGTAAGGAACGAAATGGAAATTTCATAGGAGAGAAAAACATTCTTTGAAATCGAATTCGCAATGAAAACGATAACAAGGAAGTTTGGTTGAAAATAACTTACCAGTTCTGGAATAACTTAGTCAAACGTTGAAAAACTCTTGTTAAGCCCCTTTTCCACACAATCTGAGTAGACTTCGAACACTGAAAAAAAATCAATTTCGATACAGAAACACAACGTATATCATAAAGATGTTGAGTACCGAAAAAAGTTTCATGCTGTAAATCAGTTTACTTTCGAGAAAAGTGTGTTTTAGTTTGTATAGGTCAGGATTTTATGGTATCTGCAATTTGGATTTAAATCACAATAAAATTTTTATTTTAATTCAGACAGGAAAAAAATTTATGTTTCTGAGATAAGGATATGCGCTTAGCTGCTTTTAGGGACTTTTAAGTATGTTTAAAAATAATATATGCTTTCAAATTTGTTTTTTTCATGCAGCAATTTATTCTAATAAATGACTGATAAGTTTGAAATGAATGCTGAAAATTCCCAATAAATATCAAGAACCTTTCTAACACTGTATATTGGATTTTATAAGTGATTTCCATGCAAGAGTAAGTTTTTAGAAGAATGTCTTTTACCTCTTCACGTTCTGATATCCTCAAAATAACATCAAGATGAAAATGCAAAGGAAAAAATGTCGTGAAGCTATTTTGAGGTTGACACCCTATGATGTGAACTATGCAAAAATACGTACCTGCAGTGAAAATACTGAAAACAATTTGAATTTCCGGGCAGAATTATCTGGAAATCCCCACATGTACAGTAAAATCACTGACCTGAAAACAACAAATATCGAATATAATCTATATTATTTCTTAAACTATACATTCTAATCGAATCAAAACAACAGAATAGTCAGCTTCATACATACCTATAACCCAACGTAGTCCTCCAATGTTTTGTGTCGTATACACACGCGATTGAGCTTCTACTCTCCACAGTGTCACTATTTTTTTCTCATTTTGTGAAAAATCTTTTCTCTACTGAACCCACGCACGATTCCTGAAAACGTCGTGAACCGCCGATATTCACCGGCAAACGATGTGACTGCCCGCGTGAATTTAGCGCTCTGCGCATGCGTCACATCAGCATATTACATATATATGCGACAAGTTTTGAAGTTTAATATACACGTATCGAAATGCTGCCATATGACTGTTTATTAATTTTCAAATGTGTCATTTCAAAATTCATTTTCATTGTGTACATATCCTACTTTCATATAGAGAGTATATTAAACTTCGTATGCCCTTGCATATTAGAATTGCAAACCTTTTTAACAGTGTACTCATTTTAGAATGGGAACATACTGCAAAACTTCTCCTGAAATAAATTTTGGATCTTCTAGGTTTTCTCTTTTCTACTAGCTCTTTATTTCATTGATTTTTTTGTGGAATGATAAATTGATTTTATCCGAGGGTTTTATCTTATTGATTTACTCCAAAAAACAGTTTACCATCCAAGTAGTGAATCATTTTATTTAAACTCGAATGAAAGATTTATTTGTCCGTGAGCAAAAAAAATCAACTTTTATCTCCAAAATGAATCTCGTGAAAAATGCGCATATCTTTTATCTTGAATAATTCAATCCTCCGAAGAGCATATTCTCTTTTTTACACAATTTTATTATTCAGTTGGCTTTTATTTCAGCATCTAGAATCTAGGTGGATACATATTTATGCAGAATTTGTGAGAAAATAGAATTGTTTTTAAAGTGAGATAAAGTAGTATGTCAATATTGCACTCGATCTTCTTTCCTTGGGGAAATTTTCTGACTATTTTTTTCCTCCTCCAATAAAGATAATAAGTTTTATTGTATGCTTACCGTAATGGATTGAACGACTGATAATGTAGAAGTACACTATCAAGTCGAGTGTCTGTTCCTGAGAACATTTATTCTGATCTCAAAGTTCAACATAGGACTTGCAAGTTTCGGCATATTTCCCCAGAACTTGAGGATTCGAATTTAATATATAATAGTTTCCCTGATTTCAATATTATTAATCAATGATCAATCTACGTAGCATACGTAAGTCAATCAAATCGAAAAAATGACCCATTCTTTCTTCTTTATTCATATGCAGCAGAACTGACCTCGCCTTGCTGTGGCTTGGTTTTAATGTGTTGTACAATAAAAATAAAATGAGAGATTGATACACGCACGTGAATGTAGGAAACACGTGTGACGTTGAATAGATTTTAGCATTAGGAAATCAAAACATGGTGCCACCTATTGGTCGCTTGCCCAACCTTGATAACGTTTAATGTTGAAGGGTCGGTCGATAAGCTAACATGCACCGCATCTGTAACGAACTTATAGAACTCACAAATAATTATAACTCTTCGTACTATAATATACATTTAATTTGCAATAGAAAATATTGAGGTCATTAATCGAGATAAAAGCTATCCTCTGCCATAATTTGGACCAATATTTAGTGGCGACAAACATCGTGACTCGAGATTTTTTATATATAAAGAAGTGTCATCAAGGATTTCTATACCTTCCATCCCTTTCCATCTGTTTACAAATTTTTCTACATGTCTTGCCTTAATTATTTCTCTTATATATTCATACTAATTCTAATCCTGAATAATATAAACATAACTCGAATCCTACTCAAAAACTATTTAATCCCCCTCCCCTCTCCTCCATTCATCGCATAGAACCATCTCGCACATGCTCTTATGCCTCCTCAACCCATCCGCATACTCTTATTTCCTATTTTCATCTTTCTCCAAGTACATCGCTTCTTTTACTCAATTTTTTTATCTCCTCACCCTCTTATTAGATATTTTGACCATTTATCTCTTTTTATCACCTTGTACCATTCCTTGCATCTTGATTCCTCCATCCTCTCCCGTATTTCTGCTACTTGCATTTCCTGATCTCCTTTTTCCTATTCCCCATAGCCTCTATTCCTTCCTGCTTCTATTCCACGCTTATTAGAAGGATCTCTTCTTTTTCCTTCCCAACGCAAAACTGTACTGCCCTCTTTTTTCCACCTCTTTGTAAAGCTGCCTTTCTATCTTCTTCTCCTTTTTTTATTTTTTATTTTCTCTTCGATTTTCCACACCCTACTTCCTGCCTTTGTTGCTATTTCATTCCTGTGAGCCTCTTCTTCAACCACATTACCCGGCCTCCTCCATTCTAACCCATATAATATATCTCTCTGGAAACTTTTCTACCTCCTTTCTCTTATTCCATCCCCTTATATCTGCCCCTAAGCTCAATATCGACTATGCTAGCATATCAAACAACATTATTTGACTCCTCCAATTTCTTTTACACCTTTCCTTGTGTATTTCCCATATCCGTTTCATCATCCGCTGATTTTTGAATCCTCTCTATAGTGTGCGCATTATGTTTTCGATTTGCTTGGGAGATGGAACCAAGATACCTAAATTTCTTTACATCCTCTAACTCTTCTCATTTCCATCTCGTAATTCATTTTTCCTTCTTTTCTCCATCCTTTCGAAACCTCATTATCCTAGCTTTATCAGTATTCAATTAGTTTGTTTCTATCTAGGTATTTTTACAATCCCTTAATTGAATCCCTTAATTTCTCCAATTTGTTCTTCTACCCTAACCTTACTTTTTGTCTCCTTACCTATTGAACTTCTTTTTTCTCTAAGTCAAAGGCCGCCTTCAAATCTATAAATATAGCTATCATGTCTCCTTCTTCTCCAGTGATTCTCCCATTCATGAAGTAATTTTGTACATGAACATTTTCTATCACTCCCGGATGTTTCCCAAGCCCTGTCTGGTTTAGTAGAATCATCTTTTTTTCCTCACCTTCTCTCTTGAACCTCACTAATACTGTTAATATATGTATTTTACGTCACCCTCCATGATCTTTAATGACTTCATCTTTCCTTTTTCCACTATTGTTACCACTACCCCTCCTTCCCATATTTCTGGCTATCCCTTCCTTCTCCATACCCTGTTGCACATTATCCACGCCCACTAATTCAATTCTGTTCCCTTTGTTTCCAAACTTCATTGGAGATTTCATGTTCACCTGCTACCTTTCCCTCCTCTGATGACCCTTTTACTGTTTATTTTTTTCCTTTGTGATATCCTCTCCTTCGTCCTCTCGCATCCCCTCTTTCCGTTCTATTCTTTTCCACTTTTCCTGGAAAATACATAAAATTTTTACATTCTCATTCTGAATGAGAAGGTATTGGTTTTATGTGAAAATTGACTTTCGCGGATTTAATAAAATCTC